>JABUQX010046577.1:0-22500 GCA_015478945.1 Trachelipus rathkii
CTAAACCTCTTCAGATTCGTCCACACACCAAATAATCCTCATGTAATAAGTAGACAATCCTCACTCTCTTCTATTCTCCATCATTTTACATATCCTTTTCACCTACTCAACCAAGAAGACATGGCACATTCCTGTCTCAATCCGCTATTATAATTAAACATATTACTTTCGACTCTATTATTTTACACACCTCACTATGCCAACATACTTTGAAATCTATTCAGAGGTTTACACACCATGAATATTAATAACACTGCACAAGAGCTCCCTATATGCTATTATCACTGTTGCATAATCCATAAAATCTAAATGACAATTTATTCTTCTCTCTTCTCTTATCCAATCGATTTGTTTCAATGTCAAGAATTTCAATCACACATCAGTCTACACTTCTAAAACGCACTTGTTTCTCCCCAAATCAGTTCTTCAGTCATTCGATGATCTTCGAAAAAAATACAAGCATATATTCTTCCTACAACACTCATCAAACCCATACTACCCATAATACACCAAATTTATATAACTTTACCCTTATATAATAGTACTATATTTGCTCTCCTCCAATCCTCGGCACTATACCTCCATAAACGCTTTGTTTACAACTTTCAAATCCAAGATACTCATCATCTCGCTATGGTATAATTATATAATATATATCTATTATAATATATATATAATATAAAATAGAATAGTATCTATATATATATTTTATATAACTATATAATTATATAATATAGATATTGGTTTTGTGTGGTGAAATCTGAAGAGAGTTTTGAGAAGATTGGTAGAGAGATTTGGCACGGTGTGTAAAAGGAGGGTTTGAAGTAAACGTAGATAAGAGGTAAGGTTACTGGGTTGTGGTGGGACAGTCCTCGTGTGAAGTATGCCTAGAGGTGAGCAGCTGGAACATAGGTATATATTGTTGGACGAAATGGGAAGGATGATGCGAATGTAGTTAAAAATTTGTGGGAATTGGCGAAGGAAGTGGCTGGTGCAGATTTAAAATACTTGGTGGATGTAAAGGGACTAGTCTTGAATGCGCTAAGGTTTGGCGTGAGGGTATGTTGTTACTTGTTAATGTATACGTAGTGAGACTATGGTCTGCATTAGAAGTATAGATCTAAGTACAATGGTTTCAATGACTCTTGGCGGCATTTCGGTGAGGAAATTGATAAAATGAAGGAAATGAACGTATTACAGGGAGTTTTATGGTGTGAAAAAGGGATAAATGAGAGATAAATGAAAGTACGTGAGGTTGGTCTTGTTCATTTGGTCTTTGGGAGGTTGGGGGGGGGGGGGAGTCTTATGTAGTTGCGCTTGACAAATGGTCAGCGATTGTTAGCGGTGAGTGTGTGTTGGGAAGTCAACTGGTGGGGACGAAGAAAAATTGGATTGAGTAGAAAAGAATGCTTGGGGCGTGAGAATGTGTTTGGCAGGGGCGAGAAAAAATTGCATAGCTAATAAGAGTAAATGGCAGGGTTTTGTGAGGTGTGGTTGTGACCCAACTGGATCAAAGAATGAACCCTACAGATGCCATAAAGTGAGGTCCGTAGCGGTGCGTTGAAGCTCTAAGGTGGATTTTCTGACCGGGCGCGAGTTCCATAATATGTTAAAGGGACGGTAAAAAAGGGCTGGGTCACTTCACCACTTGTGTCATATTCCTTTACTACTTTTCTGTTCCGGTGATTGTGAAGTTGTATAGTACTGAGGGTTGTATGATGGTGTTGAGATTAATATAATATGGTATAAATGTAATATATATTAATATATATATATATATATTATATATATAATATATATTATATAATATATAATTAAAAATTTATGTTATATACTATATATCTATTATATTTATAGAATTTAGTATATAAATATTCTTTATAACTAGTATATTTTTATTGTTACTATTATATTATATATATATATATATATATATATATATATATAATCGAATATATATATAACCGGAAATTGTAGAATTATTAAAATAAAATATCAATTTGGAAGAAATAATGAAAATAAATTTAGCAGTTGAATAGCCAAAAGTACTTGTAAGTACCAAGCAGTACCCAGTACAAAAGGCTCAAGTAAGTACCCCGTAAGTAACTGGTTTAGTAAATGGCCAAGTATAAGTACAAGTATTCCAAAATGTACTTACGTCCAGTACATAGTAAAAGTTATCTTGTAATTGAACCCAAGCCTGATACATACATACATCATACATACCATACATAATACATACATACACATCATAATAAATACATACACACATACATAACATACATACATAGCATACACATAACAAGTGTTCCCACAATACTTACATACATACATTAATATACTATACATACTACTATACATTACGCATACATAATAATACTAATCATTCTACTACATACATCATCATACTACATAGTATACATACTTCATACATACTATCTACATACATTAATAATATAAAATCCATACATCATACATACATAATACACGATAATACATACTACTACATACGATAATAATGACATGAAAGTATCCTCTACTTGTACAACTACATACTACTACTAATATATAATACCTACGTACAATAACATTACTACATAAATACAGATATAACATAATAACAACATACATATCTCATCATAATACGATATATATATATATAATATTATATATATAATATATATATAATATATATAGTTATTAATTATATATATCTTATATAATATATCTATATTTATATATATATATATAATAATATATATATAGTATTATAAATTCTATTATTTAAATATTATATAAATTTAATACAAAATTTATTTAAATTATATATTAAAATACAATTAAAGTTTTTATTTCTATCACTATCATCATTATTATGTTTTTATTTTCATTTACAATGCCTTATATGGTCAAGATAACTCTTCAGATAATTTATTATTTTAATTATAGAGTTAATTATAATTTAACTAAATTATAAAATAAACTAAATCAGTTAAATAAATTATTTTTTAATTATTTAAAGAGGGGGAACTTCTCTGGGTAGCTACTACCTAGGGTACGGACGAGGTAGTCAAAGTTGGGCAATCATAAATGAGAAGTTGGATATTCTAGCATAATATATTTAATAAATGGGCATGCCATCTTGTTGGCGTTATATTAATCAAATATAAACTGAAGAGAAATGTATATTTTAAATTAAATATAATATTATATTTATATATTAAAATAGATATTTATATTATCTAGTCTACAAGTATTATATAACAATTAAATTAATAAATAAACAACCACAAAACAATAATACCGACAAAAAAAATTACATTTTTAAAATTAAAGAACAAATTTCTCAGTGGTTTAAAATGACTTTATCAGGAAAACAACAGCTTTTGTGGCTAGCAAAAAGCTGCCTCAGGGCATTAGTTTGTGATTAGCATGTCATCATCTGAGGAACTTTAACGTTCGCTATCAGCTTAAATATCATCAGAGGAAAACTCGGCTTTCATTTTTATCATCACGCCATCTGAAGAAAAAAATATTCATATTCAGTTTGTCGTCATCTAAATGACGTTAACAGAGAATCATCTGCGTTTATGATAAGAATAAAAAGAAGCATCTGCATTTGTAATTAGTATGAAGCCATCATAGAAGCAATTGCGTTTGTGATTAGCATAACATCATTAGTAAAACATCTGCAGTCTGCAATTAAAACAACATTATCAGAGAAATATTAACTCTTTTGATTTAAATGAAATCACTAAAGAAATATGGAGACTTATCATAAACATTACGTCATCAGAAAAAGCATCCAAATATATGATTAACACGACGTTATGGGAGAAGCACACTATTTATGATTATATGATTAATATGAAGTCATCTAAGAAGCACTCACATTTGTGATTAATATGACATCATCATGGGAGAAAAACCCTCGTTTATGATTAACATAACGTCATCAAAGAAGTATCCAAATGTGTTATGAGTATTTATGAGAATATTTCATCATGGTAGAAGCATATACGTTTATGATTAACATGACGCAATCAATAATGACTCGTAAATTAAAGTCAACAAATAATAATCGAGAAACGACTAAGTCAGTCACAGAACCCGAAGCATTTGCGGCAGACACGCGGGGCGGGGAAGAACAGATATGTGCCCTTACTTAAATTAATTCCATTTTCTCTCTTAATGCTTTTTGGGGAAGATTTGGTGTTTCGCGTGCATGGAGAACTAGAAACGAGCTTTAAAGGATGTTGAGTCTTAGGGTTGGAAATCTCCCAAGAGATTGAAAGGAATCCTCCCTTTTTAATTATGCACATTCGGACCACGGCTCCAACAATGAAGAGGATAAGATAATAAGATTAAGAGATGATAGAAAGAAGAAATAAAGTAGGAGAAGATAGATAAATAGAGAAGAGTAGAAAAGAAAAGAGAGAAGAGAATACGATTTGTGGAAGATATAGATTAGATAGAAGAACTGAGAGAAATAGATGATGAAGAAATAGAGAGAAGGTCACTAATTAAACCAGGGAGAAAGAAGGATAGAAAAATGAGAGAATAAGAAGAGATAATAAATAAGAAGAAGAGAGGAGAAGTATGGTTTTGGTTATTGCTAGGAGAGAAATGAATAAATAGGAGATAAGAGATAGAAAGGATTAGAGTATACCGTAATGATGAGATAGATTATAAAGAATATAGATGTGAGAGATGATAGATGTCACCGGAAAAGAATAAGAGAGTAAAGTAGAAAAAGTATAAAAATAGATAAACAGTAGCGGGGCACGGGCCAAGGAAGAAAAATGCGAGTGGCGCCAAAAGGGTAATTAAAATCGAGAATAGTGGGTGTAAAAGAGGGAAAAGGGAAAAAAAAAGTGGAGTAAAGAGATGGAAGGACGTTAATAGAAGAATAGATAATTTGCAATTTAAGAAGAATTATTAATCAATTGAAAAGCGAAAAACTCTGCGGCCGCCGTCCCCCGTAAGAAGAAGGGATATGAGTTATTGAGGTGATGATGAGTAGAGTAGAGTAGGTATTATGGAAGGTAATGACAGGCCCAGGTAGCGACTACAAGGGGACGGGGAAAGGCCCTGAAATGAAGGGGAATAAGGTAGTGAAGGTACCCCAAACCAAATCCACATGCAGTCCGGGACCAGGCAAAAAAAGCCATGTAATGTGAATATATAAATTAAAGTATATTAATTAATTGTAAATACATATTCCCGAATAACGAATTAAAAAAGGAATGGTTGAAATAGGTATACGAACTTTGCAATTTACAGTCTAATATTACGTAGCAATTAGAATTTATCTGGGTGAAAAGTGTGGAAATTCCCCAATGAAAGTAGGCGTTACTGGATATTAACTTTCCTGGTAGACTTTCCTTTAACCGGACTCCGGCACAGGACGGGCTACTTCCGCGACATTTTACAAATTAACGTTACGGCCTCTGCGGCCGCCACGCTCCGTCTCCGACCTTATCAGCCTTAATTGATGGATCTATAATAGATACCCCCTATCCACCTCCATTGATTACATCAATGATTATTAATGTTTTGCCAAAAGTTATAAAATTTTAATTAATTCGGTGTATAATAGAAAATAGAGATATTATTTATTTGATATGGATAAGTAAACACCTTGATTATTATATTAGTGAATTCTTACAATTTGTAAAAATCTGAAGTGCCTCTTCATTAATCATTGAATAAGGGTTCCGCAAAAAGATTGACAGAAAGTGTCTCAATAATTTACTTTCTGATTTTTAAGCATATTTATGCAAATGGATATCGTGGAGAGGAAAGTACCCCCATATATGATATTTACATACTTTGAATATAATTTTCGTTCCAACTCGTGATAATTTCTTTAAAAATAAAACTATGATTTAAATCAAATCTACTGATACCTTTAACAATGAGTCACATAGACTCAATTATTATTATTTTGTTAAAATAATGGGAAAAATAAACGCTTTTCAACACTGCTCTGAGAATAAGTATATAATGGATAAGAAGGTAAAGCACGGAGAAGAGAGGAAGTATACTACGTGCATGAGGAAAAATAGGGATTAAGTAGTATATGTAACTGTGTAATATTAAGAGCGACCAATTATGCTGAAAGTAAGTTTTAGTAGATAGGAAGATAGGTAATGAGGGGACAATGGGGACTGTCCGAAAGAAGATAACTGGTTAAGATTTAATTGATTCCATGAAGGACGATGATTAACAGTTCATTGTCATCATAATATGCTAGCATAAATAGATAGATATAATATATACTGTTTATTTATAGTTTTTCAGAGGATTTTGGGGAAGTGAGTTGATATTGAGACTTTTATATGGATTGACATGTCTTACATTATGTGCTGCAATCAACAATGCACTTCTTCCTCTTATCCCTTTACCAAAAATCCACAATGAAATGAATTTCCTGAAAACTGATAAAATTAATCTGAACTTACCGCATTGAGATGTTTCGAATGTCGAAGTAGTAATAGTTAATCATTTTTTTCAAAATTGGCTTATATTAACAAATATAGACAAGAAAATACTTGACTATTGCGCAAGACCAATTGGCTAGGAGTGGGATGGGCGAACGGAATTGACACGTTGAGTTGGGCCAAGAAAGAATAAGGAGGAAAATGCTGTTGACAAGCGCTGATTCAATCGAAGGATAAGGCAACCCGAGGGAGTCAGGAATGGAAGACTCGACGAAAGCGCCTAGTGCCCGGGCGCAGCAGGGGCCGAGCAGTCCAAAATGTCCCCCAAAAGCCAGAGGGGAGAAAAAGGGAATAAGGAGGTAAGAACAATAGCGGGGAGCCCCAAGCACATGGGGATGGGGTCCGAGAGGAACCGATGAAGGAGAAGTTATAGCATAGTGCCGGTAGGTGCGGGAGGTTGAATCACGAGTGATTAAGAGCTGAGTGTGATGATGTGACGGAGGCTAGTAGAGATTGGAGGCGAGACTGATGTATTCGACGTAGAGCAAAGCTAGTTTCAGCCATCGCTCTTCTATTTTTGTGAATGTGCGGAGGAAGCATGATCTAGAGAAGAAGTGTGACATTGAGACACAAGATTGGAGGATGGGTGTCACGGCGAGGGACCCTTATATCATGAAGAGAATGTATAGTCCAGGGCGACCTGGTGTGCAACGTTCTGCGCCTCTGCATAGTTCTGTGACTTGATGGCATTAGTAGCGAAAGAAGAATGTGTGGCAGGGCAGACGTGGAGGCATTGGAGATCGGTGTTGACTTATTATGGACGCTAACCTCAGAAAAGTCGTTAGCCATGTTGTCGGGATGTTGTCTGCTTGCTGCTGCTGCTGGACTGCTGCTGCTGCTGCTGCGGCTGCGTAGCTGGTCTGCTGGCGGATCTAGTGCTGCTGGCTGGGCTAGAATTGATGTATTGATGGAATGATAACATAGATGCATGATGTGAGTGGATATGATTCGTTTAGGGTCGGATGTGGTAGATCAGAAAAGTATCTCGAAAGAATGATGGATAGGAGATGAGTGTAAGCGAATGTGCTGTGTGGATGGGTGGACGTCATTGCTTATAGTTGGTAGCATTCGTAAACCGATAGAACTCAGGAGTGCGGCGAGGCACCCAAAAAGGGAGTCGAACTCAAGGTATACAGTCAGCCAGACCTGTAATATGGAATATTGGTTAGATTCGCCAAGTGTGTCCTGACAGATACTGTGGCGTAAACGCAGATTGGACCCTGTGTGCTGATCGGAAGCCGAGATAATGGTTACCCGCAGAAATCTCGGAATGTTGGAGTGTGTGGGTAAGAGTTTTTCGAGATAGAGCGTGTGCATACGAATGATTGTCTTCTATCAATCATGATGTGAGAGTTGGAGCAGACCGAAGACGTTTCTACGGCCCTAGATGTGAAACGGTTAAGAGCTTACCACTTCGTTAAACTGTGTGATTCCTGTACTTAAAGTTTGCCATATCTGTTTGAAGTAAGCGTCGTCTGTACTATCACTATCTTCTCCGTAGTATACTGCCGGAATGCACGGGGTGACAGTATCCCCTCTACTTCTAAATACGTTTGGTGATGTTTATGCGTGATAAGACAAGGCCGAAGGAGAATACCAGAGAAAGGCCGTTAAAGTGTGTGCTTTACATTACCACAATGAGATGTATGTTGTATATTTCGTCGCGCCACCACCATTATTACATGATCGGATTCACAAATGTGTTTGCACGTATCGATACACTCTGATCCTCGATCATTCCTTGGCTCCATGCTCCATGAACCACTAATGGCGATATTTCGATAAATATTTAAGACTCAATTAATCATACTATATGTCCATTATGTTTTCACCATGCAAACAATAAAATTCATTTAACAACTATAGGACTTCCTTCTTCTTATTCTATCATACATATCACAAATAACACGTCTACTCAGGTCTTTATTTACTGTTTACTTTTCAATAACCCCTATCTTCTGACACACAACCTAGCTGTGCCAATCCGTTCTTACAAATCCTCTCAAACTGAGCAGGAGTGTTTACTTCATATATACTCCCAAACTAACATCAAAAACAGCGAATACTTATCAATCCGCATTTAAATTATATGTCAGAATCACTCTCCTGATTCTCATAATTTTCCCTTTCTCCATTCATACACCTTCCTCCAACTATAGTCTCCTACTGCTGGAAGTAAGTTATTCCTACTTCACTATATAAATATTAAAATAATATTTATATTATTATAACTATGATATTTGTATTTATTATTATTTATTATAAATTTAGTATTTAAATAATATAACTCTATAATTAAAATTAAATAATAATTATCTAAAATAGAATACTTGACCTAATATAATACATATTATTAATATAAATAAAATTAGATTATTATGATTGGTCCAGTTTATTTAATATAATCTGTGTATGTATATATAATTATATTGATAATTATATTTAAATAATAATTGGAGTATTAAATTTTTATATATAATTAATTATATAATAGAAATAGAATAGGTTAATATATTATATCATATATGTACTTTTGAATATATATGATAATAATATATAATTATTAATATATATTATATATATATATATATATATATATGAGTATATATATTATATATATATAATAATATATTATATATATATATATTATATATATAATATAAATAGATAATATATATATATTTAATATATATATTAATATATATATATAGTAATGTATGTTATGCTACATCCATGATTAGTAAGTATGGATGTATGTATGTATGTATGTATGTATTAAGATATTGTATGTAATGTATGTATGTATGCTATATGTATGTATTCATGTATGTATGTATGTGTTATGTATGGATGTATGTATTGATGTATGTATGTATGTATGTATGTATGTAGTAGTATTATGTAATTGTGTATGATGATAAATGTGCGTACATGATGTATATGTATGTATGTATGTAGTATGTATGTATTATGTATGTAGGTACGTATGTATGTATGTATGTCAGTAGTTATGTATTAGATATGTATGTATGTACGTATGTATGTAGATGTATGTATGTAATTATGTATGTATGATAGTATGTATGTATGTATGTGAGATGTTATGTATGTATATGTATCATGTATGTATGTATGTAAGTATGCTATGTATGTATGTATGTAAGCTAGTATGTATGTATGTATGTATGTATGTAGCTTTTGTATATTATGTCGGTATGTTCAGCTTTTACTTTTTCCAAGTCCTTTACTTTACTTAAACATTTTTTGAAATATTTATGTACTTTAATTTAATTCTTTCATGGTACTTTGTACTTTATGATTTGTTTTATCTGCATTTCCTTTGCTTCTTTCATGTATTTGCATTTTCAACTTGCTATATTTCGATTTATATATCTTCCTACGTATTGATATTTATTATTTTATGTATTATTATATCTAATCAATGGCCATTTTAGAATTGTAAAGTTATGTGCTTATATAGATTTAGAGAATAAATAGATGAAATTTATTATATATATATTAATGATGAGTAATTAATAATATAGAGTTAGTAAATAATATTAGTAGTAAGTACGTAATAGAACGAGAGTAGATAAGATATAAGAGGAAGAAAAGAAGATGAAGAGAGAGAGAGATAAGAAAGGATAGAAGAAAGAGCATCAGCAGACAGCAACACGGGTCCAGACGTAAGGGGCGAAGGCACCGGAAACAAACGGTAGAAAAGAGAACCAGCAAAAGGAACCCAGCGACGCCCGACAAGGAGGAGAACGTCCCGCCGCAGAAAAGCAGAGAGGCACCAACCGCACGCCCGTACGAGGGAGCTCGCAGGGGCAGCGGGCAGGGGCCAACCTGACACCCGCACAAACCCTGCATACGGGAGTGAGGCACGGCGCCCCCTGCCACGATCAGCACGCGTTCATTCGCCTGCAGCCCGCGCGTACCGCGAAGCCGGGCGCCCGCCAGGATGCCACGAACGACACCGCACCATCAGCCAGCCGCAAACAAAGGACAATCATCGACGACAGAGTCAAACAGCTTAACTAGGCGACGGTAGTGAGCCCGGCACCAAGAACGCGAGAAGACGTGCAGTCCTATTGGAGTCAAGGCGCTACACCTAATGCCCCGAGGGGCCAGCGAAACAGACGGTGAGACGCGAGACCTAGTCCAGACCAGAGGGCACGACAACAGAAACAGGGAAACAGTGACCCAGCAAGACCCGAGCGCAGCAACTGTACCGACAGCACCAGGAGGTAGGCACAGCCAATGCCGGCAGGCACGACGGTGACGACGACCGCACCCTCGCGTCAGGGGGCCAACAGCTTCCGGAATGTGCACGTGTCACCAGGAGCAGACTTCACCGAAGGACGGCCGCACACACACCAGAACCCGGACCCGGCGACGGGACGGCAAACCACCGGGACACACGGGCAAAGCCGGACCAAGGGCGCAAACCGCTGCAGATGCACCGCAGAAGAAAACATGTGAGAAGAGAGATAGAGAGAAAGAGTAGAGAGAAGAGAGATTAGAAAGAAAAGACAGAGAAGGCAGAGAATAGATAGAGAAGGATACAGAGGCAGAATGGCGGATGAGAGTGGAAGGGGGTAAACAAGCGTTGAGGTGGAGCGGAGGAGGGGCAGGGAGAACAGTGTAGCAAGGGAGCAGCTGATAGTAGTTAATAAGAGGCGAAAGTGTAGTATTTAAATAATAGTAAGTGATGAAGATAATAGATAAGAGTTATGAGAGGTATAGAGTATCATATGGAGAGGGGACGGAGGGGGGAGGAAGAGGAGATAGGTGTAGGTATGTGAGTGAGTCGAAGACGGCACGTGAATGAATAGTAGAAGAAGGATTGAGGTAGGGTATAGAATAACAAGTAGGTTAGGTGGAGATATTAGGTGGAATACAAGGAGGTAGGATTAAAAGGTATTGTATATAGTAGGAACCCAGGAATATACAATTTAGAGTGAGTGAAGTGAATGAAGTGTGAGATGAGAGAAGAATAATAGTTGTTATATGTGAGTATGAGTTAGGATGATAGCAATCGAGGCGGTATATAGTAGTAATTTAATAGAGTGAGAGTGGAAGATAGTAGATGATACTGAATTGGGGTTGACATATGTATATGTTAGTGAATGTGTAATTATGTTAGTAATTGCTATATTGGTGGGGTTAGATGTGAGTAATATGGTGTTACCGGTAAAGGAGAAGCAAAGAGATTGTATATAGTAGTAGGTCGAGAGTAGTAAAGCGTTGAGTGGAGGGTATTATAAAATAACATAAATAAGGCGTATAGTAGTATATAAAATATAATATATTAAGTATATAACGAATGAAGACTGGACGTTATAAAAAAAAGGTGGAAAAGTAAAAAGAAGATACACTAATTTATATAAATAGCGGGTAGGGAGACTAAGCGGGAGTAGAATAAGAAGTAATAGTATCAGAAGAAGAAGGACGGAGCGCGGCAGGGGGAAAAGTATAATTTTTTTGTGTTTTGGGGGTGTAGACGTGCGGTGTGGTGCCGGACGAGACACTGAGTGGACGTGGGCGGCGTAGCGGCGCGACTGTGAGATGCGACCTATTAAATAGTGTTGGTGGGGTCGAGATGTCAAAGTGGTCGGAAGGGGAGGAGGCCTGCGCAGTCTTCCCTATGCGCCGCCCGGGGAGGCGCAACGATGGCGCATAGCGTGGCACTTTCGCAACGACACCCACACGTCTAAAGCAGGCAAAGCGTCCAGCCGACCTATGCGCAGCTTCCACATGGTAGAGGCCGCTGCACCTCCACCTGAGTGCTGCGGCGCAAGTGAGCGCAGCCGCTTTGCTGCGGGACGTGCACCGTGAGGATATTATAACGCTGAGTGCGACCAAGAGTTCGCGGCACCCGAATCGACATCGCGGCACATGCGTTGGTGACGGAGGGCTGACTACGCCACTTCCATATTTCACCTATGCCTCAAGAAAACAGACTGAGGCACAAATTTACTTGTCTCCTTCGTGACAAAAGTTACAACCTTTAGTGCAGGGAATAGGGAATAAAGAACCGCAATAGCTGTCTCGAAGATGATGTATAAGGCCCGACGCGATGCGAAACAATGAAGGAGAACAAATGTTTTATATACAACTTTGTTTATCGTTAAGTAAAACTCAAATCAATAGCCCCCCAAAGCACGGTGGAGGAAACCTCCAGCACCAAATAATCTAACAGCGTCGTGGGGCTCCGATCTCCATAAGCCATCACCATACATCAGCTTCCTCGCTCAGGTTCCACCAATAAACGTATATATCCCCCAGTCAGTAAGAGGCACTCCGAACGCCAACATTGACGTAGCCACGATAGGCGACAGAAAGCTAAAGGGCGGCCTCCAATCCCGCAACCAGACAGCCGAACCGGAAAACGCCAAAGCAACTCAAGCACGCACGCCAGGACCCAAGGAGTACGATTAGACAGAATATTTCAGGAGAGAGCAGACAGCGAAATTTAGTTGGGACCAGAATATTGATATTGAGATGTGTTAGGTATAGAACTAGACTGAACTGAAAGTTAGTAGTACGAGGCGACGGTAGAGGGATACTAGAGGTTATAATTTATATACCGGTGGTAAAAGGAAGATGCAGCTAGTAACAAGAGACGAAAATAGTAACTATTAATAGGTGAGAAGAAAGAGAAGTTAAGGGGCCTGGTCACAGGCCTAAGATGGTGGAACATACTAGAACACTACCGAGCGCTAAGATAGGCAAGATAGAGAAGAGAGATAGACGAACTAATTATATTGGCACTTCGGAGGAGTTAAATATAGAGAATAAAGAGATTACGGGGGAGTAAGTAAATGATAAGATAGGAATGATAGAGTAAAAGGAGTAAATGAGTTATATGGAGGTAAGGGTAAATATAAGGAGGAACTCAAGAGGCGAGACGTGAGGGATGGTGTAAGGGTAAGCCTGAATAGGAAGTGTGGGATAGTTGATACACACGCTGATATTTCTTAGAATGGATAGACAAAAGTTGATGAGCATGGCTGTCTAGTAGAAGTCTAAAGCTATTTTAAGGTTAAAGAAAAAAGAAACATGCTTTGTTCCCAAGGAGATGTTCATAGACGCCGCTGAATATATAGGCTTGGAGAGATTGGGTGAGCTCGTGAGCGTACCGGTATGCGTTAGCTCACGAAATGAAGACGCAACTTTATTAAGAGAATGGTTGACGCACTCCTGTGACGCCTAGATTGTCAACGAGTAGACTTTGCGACCTCATACGGGATTCAGAAAGATGCGAATCTCATTAAGTGCGCAGCTTAACGGTTAAGATATATTGAAAGTGAAGAAAGTACTGGGGTAGGTGGGAGGAGGAGGGGTAGGTGAGTGTGGGCCGGCGCAGATCGCCCCGCCCTGGATGAGTAAGGTGAGCTATAGAAAGGATAGATAGTAGATATAAAGAGGGAGAAATAAATATAGTATTAATATATATATAATCAATTACGAACGGTAAAAGGACATAAAAATATATAACGAACCATTAGACACTAGAATGTCATATATATATATTTATATATTAAGGATGTAGTAATATAATTATTGTTATAAATTAATTTGGTAGATTTTGAATTTAAAGAAGTAATTTAGTTGAATAAAAATAGAATAGAGTAGAAAGGATTATAAAAAGACTAGTAGTTAAGACCAAGTTTGATAGTATAGTATTAATGATTCGGTATATATGGTTTATTTCATTCATCCAGAAGGAAATAAGGAAACCACTTTGGTTGTTTACGTCAGCCCACACGCACCAAAAAAACGCTTTGCTTATTAAAGAGAGAGCTCGCCCAATGAAATCAGGGAATGTTTAATAATTAGCTCATATAATTCAGCAGTGAAATACAGTAAATATACTGATTATGATTAATAGGTGAGTTTTGAATGAGTGTAAGGTTATAGTGAGATAAAATATGTAGCTATAGAGAGATTAAATATGTGATTAAAGAGATCGGAAAATGAGGGGATGCCACGACCTGTATTAGTTGAGAATCTACGAGGTTTAGCTTAGGTGTCAGTAAAAAATCACCTGAATTTACTTTTAGGTTATTAGGGGGTATGTAGGGTAATGAAAGGAGGCGATACTAGCAGGAGGAAGTGAAAGAACGAGGCACATTCAATATAAGAAGGTTCTACAACCGAGACTTGCCTCGAAAAGCCGGTGCCAAATCGATAGTAGATTTGAGAGTGCTAACTGCTATGTGTGACTACGCGAGAGATACAGCGAGCATTACCCATAATAGTAGCCTCTCGAGAGAGGAAGAGGGAAAATGGAAGAAAGAGGTTGTAGGTCCCTCGAGGCGAATAATAAGCTAAGTGAAGACCAGAATAAACGTAAGACATTGAAAGTAGGTGAAGAGTTATAACGCCGTAAGTATGGAGTGGGACAATAGGTAAGTAAGCGTGAGAGGGGGGTACCTCCTAGTTATAGCCAGTAAGATGGCCCGCACCGTCAAGTTACATTAGTGTTAGAGAGGCTCTGCACAATATGAGTTGATGAACTCTTTGCTAGGTAAATTAGAGTTGCCTGTACTTGATACGTCATGATAATACTGTAGCAGCGTCTGAGTCTGCTACTTTATGCTACATCTACAGCATTTGATTGACATATGTGCTTGCGCGAATCTCAACTTACATTTTCATACAATTAACGCTCGTGAGTGTGACTTCAGCCTTCTCTTTATCTCTCGTATTATATACGATAGATATTCTACTAGACAATGAATAGTGATAATATTAGAATAAGTTATACTATAATTATAAACTTGAAGATAGAGTGCTTACAAATCCAATTGAGTTAACAACACATTCTGTGCTATAGATTGCAGTAACATACATATTACGACTGTACGATGTACTTCATGATACTTAGAAAGCTGTGAAATGTATATAAGCTGCTGCGATAACTCGGTGAATGATAGTACGAATAGAGAGACGTAGGGATAGATAAGGCTTATATTAGCTGTTACTCAACATAATATTGTAGTATAGCGGTGATCTAAGTGTATGTTATATATATTCATTAGTATGTTGTATTTCCCGGAGAAGAATACGTAGTATTTATTAGATTTAATTAGTTATTCATTAAGGCTTCCGAATTTAATTGTTATACTATAGTAGATATTTATATCATTTTATTAAATTCAATTTCAATCGTTAACATAAATATTTCTTTACTAGATAATTATGATTTTATTATTGTATAAAAATGGTAGCTCAAAGTAGAACTGTCAAAGATGTGTTTACTATATAATGATGTTTATGACTATAAATCAACTAATTAATAATAACTGTAGCCCTCAAATAGTAGCTTTTATCGAATGTAAATTAGATATGGCTATCAATATACTAGATATTACAGATTATAATGATACATGACTATCTTTATTTATATTAACTAATATTTTAATATGCTTGATTTTGTGATTTTCTTTAATATGTTTATAACGTACATATTATATTATGTGAATAATACGATATACAAAAACTTTGAAAATATAAATGGTTATATAATATCATTATTGTTCTATCTTATCTCAAGTATGTGGTAACGTGAATGAATATGATATAATAATTAGAAAGTACTCTGAATAGTTTATCTCCATCATTGAATGAAATATTTACATAGCTGATACGTAAAATACTAGTGTTAATTAATATAAAGTGTTCCTCAAGTCATATATATTTATGAATATAATACAAGCCAAATACTAATATATATATACTATAAATATACTACATGACATGTTAGACTATAGTCTTTGCTATGACCATCAATTATTAAATAACGGTTATAGTGTTTAATCCTGATAAATAATGTCATATATTTTGAACACTGAGATATTATGTATATCTTGATATATATATTATCAAATAATGTAATTTTTTTAATATGTGAAATTTATTGTATAAGGTAGATTGATGATATTATATGTGGTTATATAATATATATTATTATATTAATTTATTATAAGTAATCTGATAAATAATACGTGGGAGGTAAGATAGATGAAAAAGGAATATGATGAGAATATGGGTTTTTGCGATACTTGAATCGATAAATCCTATGCATCTTGCTCTAATAGAGAAAGATAAAGTTTATAGTGTACAATAGTATTATACATAAAGGGCTCTCAAATTATAATAAATATTACTCAGATTGTTACTCGATAACGAGCGTACAAATAGGTACAAAGTTACAAGTAGACACTTTGGTTAGTTTAGATTACTTGTCATTAGTAGGACCTAGTACAATCCATTACTCTCACATAAATAATAGTACTTAGTAATCATAAGATCCAGTGTGAGGACAATAACGGTGAATGAAACAAAGTTAACGAGGTTATAATTACTCGGGAACCAAGGTACGTGTGACATAATGTACATTACAGTACTACGCTAGTTAAACACGTATACATTATCAATACATTCACCAACCTACAGTACCTCAAACAGACATACCGACATTATAATACCAGACTCATACAGACATACAACTAACTAAACATATAGATAATATCCACTAACTATATAAGCCATCCCCGGTCATCCGAGCAAATAGGTAACAATACAGACGAGGCACCTACCGCATAACAGCCATTTGGACGGTACATACGTTAAGCAAGAACGAAATAGGCTATGATACGACACAGCTTAGCACGTCACCCTCCAGATAACGACCACCTCGACAGTAATATGCAAAGAGGATATACAAAAATACGTAGATAACAGCGACCAGCAAGTAGCCAATTCTACTACCGCCACTACTATAGTTCACGTACCAATCAAACCCATACCGCTACAATTCGGCGAAAAGTACAATGTGCACGGGCCCTTCACGTTCGAGCTTACAGTAGCATAACTAACTCCAAGCCTACATTTACATACATCATACATTACAATTATCATAATAATAATGATATAGCATATGGCATAACAGAGCATCAAGCTATCAAAAAGATTTGCAATTTTGCATATAAAGAATTAAACTATATAGCATACTATACATACATATTACATACTTATACTATAACATTATCTATTACAGACAATTTTACTAGAACATTAACTAACAGTACTCATACATAGCTATTTAACAATTGCATATCACTACAAAGCATTACATAAGCACTTACATTACATATCAATACAATAGAGATATTCCCATAGGAGTTACAACTTAAGGATAACTGGAAATGAAGAACCTGATGAAATTGATGAATGTGGCTATATTATAAATATATATAATAATGCTAATTAATTATAGGAAGAATATTATAGAGACTGTTAAATGAGTTTGGAGCAAAAATATTTTATTGAGAATAAGAAAGAATTATATTACTAACACCTGATACTCGGAATGATCGATCTTAATCAAAAGAGACAATATAAATATCCATTGAATATTGAGTAACCTCGCATTACATAAAAATCTGGAATTTTAATGTTAAAGTAAGTTACTAACTCATAAATAAGTATTCAAGCAATTTTATGTTTATAAGGTTGTAACCTTCATAGTGACCCTGCAACATAATAGATCCATCATTAACTCTCAATATAACTCACTGAATATCAATTGCCGATTTGTGATCTGCACGTTTAACACACGGGAACCACAGCGGTCAAAGAACTTCAGTCATAACTTGGTAGAGCTAGGGGGAAACGAGTGGGATGAATTGTAATTAATTTGTACGAAAATGAGGAAAAGGAAACCTGAACAAGCAAGACCAGGGTAAGATAATCGATTTATAATTAAAATGTGTCTGGCATATGGACTGGAAAAGCGGCCAAATGGATGGGGTGTCCCTTGCCTGAGAGGGTGCTGCAGGTTGTTAGTTCCACTTTTCAGAAGCCCATTGCTAATTTAAGGTCCTTCACACCCTAAATCATTCTGGCCTGTCCACCATAGGGAGTTTATTATGCGTCCAAGACTTTTGAGAGACTCCATGAAGCCTCGACGTACTGCACGGGACTATCGGATACTCAATGCTTAATATCAACACGTATCAGCTCGGGCAGTGATAATAAGGCTTAGACAAATGTTATGTATAGATATCTAAATATATATATATAATTTTATAAAGGAATATGCCACCTCTTTGTATTGGCTAAGTAGTGAAATCAACATAATTATAAATATGTAAAGGCAAATATTAATATATTTTATTAAATTAATATAAATATGTTATTATTATATATTTAAGAATTAAATATATATGTTATATTCATAATTTAGCTTTACAGAGTTCTCTCAGTGAATATAAATATATAACATATTAAATTAATTAAATAAATATACAACCACAAACCATAATAATGACAATAAAAAATTTATATTTTTCTATAAATTTATATAGAAAACATAAATTTTACTTTTTGTGTGTTTTTATATATTTAAAATGAACTTTATCATGAGCGATAAACAATAAGCTTTATTAGTGTAGCTAGGCATAAAAGCTGCCTTCATGTATTTAGCATTGTAGTTTTATATAATAGCATGTCATTATCTTGATATAGGAACTTTTTATACGTATTTCTCGCTATTCAGGATATACTAATAACTATGAATTTCATCAAGAGTGAAAAACGCTGGCTTTCATTATTTATATTCATCACGGCATTTTCTGTAAAGAAAAATAAATTTAAATACTATTTATAACAATATACATATATTACTAGATATTAATATATCTATAATAATATATAGGTATGTCTATATTACATCTATATTTATAAAATGGAATCGTTATACACAAGAACGACCATTCACATCTTTGGTATCATATATATAATGGTAATTTGAGAAGTGATAAAAAAGAAAGCAATAATAGCAGCTAGCATTTATCTATGGTGAATGAGTATTCGAAGCCAGTCAATAGAAGGTACCCCCCTAATATACATATTATATAGATAGTAATAATATATATTATATATTATATATACATACTATTATTATATAATAGTACTATAATATATAATATACTACATAATACAATATATTACTAGTTTATATAAAATATATGAAGTTATATAATTAGTATATATATACATATACTAATATATATTAGAATTATGACATAAATATATAACATATATTTGAGAGAACTATTACATCAGAATTCGGTTCTAGAATATTGCTCTATGTTATTGGTAATTTTTTTTCTCGTAGACAAGTTATATTCCTTTGCTCCGAAGATGGTCAAGAGCACGATATTTATAAAATCACATTTAAATGTTAAAACCGTCACACTAATAAAATTTTGGCAAAATAAATACTTTCTAAGTAGCATAATTTTAAATAAAGATCAGAAACTAAAATTTAATCAACAAGATACAAGTCACAATAGTTCTTTGAAACCGCTACTGTCATTTTTTAACCATTGGTAAAAACTAGATACAATAGTAACATAGTTTTTCTTAGTATGTAACATAGAATTAATTATCCTCATTTTCACTGGGTAATCCCTATTATTTACTTTCTTTTCTTTTCCTTGATAAGGACCTACTCTAAACATCCTAATATCACATCCATAATTAGCGAGCAACACAACCCCTCCAAATGTTGTATCCAGCCGTTTGAGATATTGTTATAGCCTAACGGGACACAGGCACGTCTTCTCGACTAACTAATAAATTAGAACAATACATTTTGTAATTATCAGGATATTAATAAATCATTAATTTCTAAATATTTTTTTACTCCTTTATCTCATTTCGCTGGAGTATGTAGAGACCAATTGTATTCAATTAACACATTATTACTCTCACACACATATTACCACGAGAAATTAAGTGGGCCCGAACAGGGTTGTGTTCTGTCGTGTTCGATAAGCATGGATTGTGATATTGATCCTTCGTTTCTCTAATCACAAACAGATTGTATTGTCATATAATTATGCTTCATTTTCCGAAGAAATTCAGAACAATTCCTTATTTCGGATCATAACAATCATAAAACTAATTACTATTCTTAAAACTTAGTTTAGTCCTTAACTAAGTAGATTGTAATATTAGTTTATAGATAGTTAATTGACTTATGATCCTATATAACTCTGTTTAGAAAGAACAAATACCGATATACAACTAGTATTTTTCAAATAACAATTTAATTCTCAGATCATAAGCAATGATTCACCTTTAAAAACTGGACAACTTGCTATTAGATTTTGACGAGCAATCTTATTAGTCCTTTTTACCTCCTATCATATTTACACACCGCCCAAATTAAATTATATGATTAACTAAAGTATTTTGTCTTCTGGGTAATAAACAAAAATTGACATGCTAGAAAAAGCTGTTGGCACTTGACACAGTTACTTCTCAATACATCAAAACATTACCATTATAATCTAACGTAACTGACCGGGAATACAAGTTGGACATAAGGAAACTTTTATTTACATATTTCGAAAGATTTGAAACTTACTGCGGTTCCAATTCATAATTTGCATCACCTAATGGTTTACACTGTCTGGCAGTAAATTACAAGGAAAATTTCTCCTATGTATCGTCAATTCCTAAAAATACGTATACTTTTTGTAGAGAGATCTCTACCATGTATGAGGAGAGGGAGAGATCACATGGAACGCTACTATGTAAAATATTCACTGCCCGTGAGCATAAATGGAGTATTTACGTGAGATTGCCACCAGGTTATAAAGCTTGTAGTCGTGCTTTACATGGTTAGCCATGACGGAGCAAGATCTTCAATCTGTTTCTTGAATAATCTGCCCTTAACTGTAGAGCAGGGTCTGAGATTATAACACGAAGAACAGAATAATAATTTTCCGTACTCTTGGGATGACATGAGTGGATTAGCTGATATGCTATATTAGATTACACAAATATTCTTTACTTCCCTATTCTTTCCACCATAACTCTCTACCCCGAAATAAAAGAATTCATATAAGGATACACACAGATTATTATCCTTTAAGACCAAGTTCATAAATTTCTTTCCTAAAAATCAAGTTGGTAATCCTTATATCAACCTTCTCTTAAAATCCTGAACTATTACTCATAAAAGATCCCACAACCTAATCGTTTGAGCGCCAGCATGCTGTGTGAAATTTGTAAAGAGTCGGAAATCAGCAATACCAATTTACAAATTATTTGGGATTTGTAGCTATTGTGAAAACCAGGTATAGAGTAAATCTAGTGCGTATCATTGTAAATCTCCATAAATTACTCACATCTTCTCGAAGTGGTAAGGCTTTGCTTTTTGTATGGTCTGCACCTGGATGAAATGTCTCAACGTGTTAACAATATAATGTCTGCCCTCAAGTCATACTAACGAAATTTTTTAATTCTCATTAACTTAGTTTCCAGAACACTCCTTCTATTGATTTTAACTGAAGTGATAATACTTGAAATGTTAAAATCTCCTCCAGGAATTGACATACTCCAAGTCCAACGGAAGAGTGTCGTTTTCTTTCTGTCAGTCTCAAATTCTAATCCTAAGTTAAATAACGCCTTGTTTACTATTCTAATGTAATACGTAAATTATAACCTTGATTTACATAGACTCTATTATTATTCCTTTAAAACATTAAGCTCATGTATGTAAGCCCCATATGTGGAATAAAACACAGTTCTTATCAATCTCCCTTCGAACATGAAACGTTCACCCCATTCCTCAAGCAAAGTGAATCTTCTTAATTCTTATTCCTTTACAACTAATTATACTGAAGCAAAGTTAAATCCAATGAAAGTCAATCAGTTTAAGCATTAATTGAAAGTTATAATAGCTTGCCTGCATTTACCTCTGTGTATATTATGTCTAATGACTAATCTATTATGTATGTTATGTCTATAATATGACTATAATTTTTATTTATAAATATTTTGATATCATATATCCTTATATATTTTTTCTTTTCCATCAGACAAGTTTATTGCAATTTTTGTGATTTGACACCGCCAAAATTCCAACCCTAAACATGGAGAGACATAAAAATTCTAATACTTTTCGTTT
>JABUQX010046577.1:32500-35000 GCA_015478945.1 Trachelipus rathkii
GCAACAAACTATAGCACAGCATACCCAATAAGCAATGTTACACATTATTCCAAAATACAAAAAGGTTATCAGTGTGCCCATCCCGAAAGTAATTTCGGAATATAACAAGTCCATGGGAGGTGTGGACATGCTTGACAAGCAAGTATCGCTTTACAGAACACGTATAAGGAGGAAATAAGTGTTGGTTCCCTATATTCACCCAAATTATGGACATTGCCATCGTGAACACATGGCGAATTTATAACAGCGTAAACAAAGATATAAAAACGTACCTGCTGGATATCAGAAGGGAGGTAGCAAATTGTTATCTCTCCAAAGGTTATTTGAAAGGAAGATCTCAACCTGGGGCGCAAAGGCGTACTTGTTAGAAAGAAAGAAATATATTAGATTTGATTGGAGTAACCATTTTGCTCAGCTAGGAAAGAAACAACGTAAGATGCGCATCATGCGGTAAAAAACTAAGAGACTTTGCGTAAGATGTTATGTCCCCCTTCATGAAAACTGTTTCATAGATTTTCATACAATAGGTGACAGTATTGAATTTTATTCCCGAAGTGGATTATATATATCTATATATATTTATATATATATATTATTATATATTATTATATATATATAACTATATATATATATATTTATTATATAAATATATTATATATATATAATGGTTTTGTGCGGTGAATCTGAAGAGAGTCTTTTATTCATGATTATATATACTTTATTTATATTATATATTATATATATATATATATATAATATATAAAATATAAATATTTTATATAAATATTATATATATATATATATATATATATATATATATATATATATATATATATATATATATATATATATATAAATATATATATTATATATATATATATATATATATATACTATATATAATATATATATATATATATATGATATATATATAAAATGGTTTGTTTTGAAAAGGATAAAGCATCTTTTTATTACGATATATATATATATATATATATATATATAAGGTGATAGTATAATTTATATATATATAAAAATATATAATTATATAGTATATATATAATATATTATAAATATTATATATATATTTATATATATATATATATATATATATATAGTATATAATATATATATATATTATTATATATATATATATATATAATAAGGGGATAGTATAATTTTTTTTTAATAAAAATAAAGAATCAAATATTCTTGTTCTTTATACAATTTTCCTGAAAAGAGGCCAATGTCCCATAAATGGGACGGGCTTTTTCGACCACTAAATCAATATGGAATTTCATGAAATTTTATTTTTTGTAGTTTTATACCTCAGTAACACAGAATCCGTCATAAAAAAATATTTTTAAAACATGCACTATAGTTACGGCCCCTTATGGGTTAAGTATATAAAAAAATATCTTCCATACATCACTTAGTAAACTCATTTCCCTATAATTCCCACAATTCTCCTCAGCTCCAATACCCTTATATAAGGGTATATTACAGCCCTTCTCCAATCTCTCGGAACTATACTCTCTCTGTACAAACGATTTGTTACACAGCTTCCAAATCCAGTCAATCACAATCTCGCCTCCATTCTTGATCATTTCAACAGTAATACCATCTATACCTTCAGATATACCATTCTTCAATATTCTTATTCAACCTATTACCTTCACCATACTAATTACTTCATCCCAAAAATATCTATTTCTACTTACACCACCAAACCCACACACATTTATTATCATTTCTTTATTACTGTCAATGTTATGTAGTTTCGAGGTTTTACCTCACTCACACTCTTCTAACATACATTTCAGCATTCACGAAATTACCATCCCTGTTCATTATTTTATGAAGGTTCCCTTAACTCTCTTCATTAATCTTTCGTATCCTCTATCGGAAGAGTCTCCTATTTCCTTGTAAGTATTCATTCATTTTACTTATAAACTGTTCATTTACCTCTTTTTTTTCCTACGTATGCAACTGTTACTTTTCCTTATTTCCTCCTTATATATTTAAATACACATTTCTTTTGAAGCCTCATCATTGTCTTTTAGTACTTTCAACCACGCCTCTTTCTTACTTTTAACCTCTTGCATCACCTCTTCATTCCACTACTCCCTATTGACAATCTTACTTTCTACTTTAGGACAGCTACATACTTCTCTTGCACATCTAACAAAGACTTTCTTCATTTGCGTCCATATTTGTTCGGTTTCATCTTGTTCACATTTAACTGATTTATTTGCAAGTGCTATCAGATACTTTTCCTTATAATCATGTTCACTTAACTTTTCACTCTTAATTCTCTCTACTTCCTTCCTTATCTCTTTTTCTCTTCATCCCATTAACTTAATCTTACATCTTTTACAGATCGCCACCACTCACGGGCTGGGCCCTTCTCAAGGAGGGGGCGGAATAAAACATAATAATGATCTAAGAATTAACGCACATCACATACCTTAACATTTCCTCCTTCGCCAACACAAAATCAA
>JABUQX010046577.1:40000-46044 GCA_015478945.1 Trachelipus rathkii
TATTTTAAAAAGCCAGCATTTAGCAACAGCTTTCATCGTTGCATCTAAAGGAATCGTCTGGCAAACAAGAATTTTCTGAGATAATAGTAATCTAAGTTACCTCTTCAAACGGTTTTAGAAGAGTAATAACAATTACCTAAATCGTATTATCATCACCTGTCAAGCTTTTACCTTTGTTCGAAGCATAAGGGGAGACCGCTTCATTTATTTCTCACATCTCAATCATCGTACCAACTTACTATTCCAACCTGAACATCTTGCGTTACAGAAAGTTGAGGAACATTTAGTCTCATAATTCATAAATGAATACTATCCCCCATCAGCTAAAAAATTCATGCGGATGCGGGTAGAGAAAAATTATGTGGATGCGGATATCTGCTACACCTTTAGTCTTTACGGTATTTTACCTTTTATAGCATTTGGAGATTAGTTTCATTGGAAAAGTGGTATATTTTTTTATTCTCAAAAGTAAGCGAAAAAAAATGGTTGAAACAAAAAAATGTTTTATTGTAACTTTGTAACCACTAAGCTGAATAAGAGTCGAAATTTTGAATTTGACTGCTGGAGTCGGAGTCGGAGTCGGAGTCGGAGTCGGAGTCGAAAATTTTTGTTTAAGTGGAGTCGGAGTCGGAGTCGAAAATCCAAATTTGAATTTAAGGAGTTGGAGTCGGAGTCGGAGTCGTAAAATCTATTTTACGACTCCGCAGCCCTGATATTATCGAACAAAATCTACAAACGCTCATGGTGCCAAATGCGTGTTTTTCTTTTTTTTAAACTACACAGTGAAATAAATTATAAATATATGCTCGTATGCCGATGACTCGACCCTTCATTCTTTAACTTATTTCAATTCTGCTCCCTCTTTTACTTCTAGAATCCTATTCTCGCTGATCTGGATGGAATTTCCGGGTTGGGTCGTCTCAACCATGTGAAATTCAATTCTTTAAAAACCCAACTTCTAAAAATCTCCCTCTCTAAGACACCTTCTAACTTTCCTATCTTTTTCGATGGTTCTCTAGTCTCTCCTGTTGACAATATAAACATCCTTGGCCTTAACATAAACAAAAAAATGACTTGAAAACCTCACATCACAATGGTTGCTAGGGCGGCCTCAAAGAAACTGGGAGTTCTGTTTAGACTGCGAGACTTTTTTTCCTCTTCTCAGTTGCTCTAGCTATACAAGGGCCTCATCCGCCCTTGTATGGAGTACTACTCTCATATTTGGGTTGGTTCTGGTTTCAATCGGCTTTTGGATAGGGTCGAGTCAAAGGCCAAAAGGGTTATAAACTGTTCTGCACTTTCCAGTTCACTTGACCCTCTATCTTGCGGGCCGATGTTGTGCTTTATCCTTTCTATAGGTACCGCGGCGGCAGGTGCTCAAGGGAACTTATCACTCGCGCACCACCACCTTTACGACGAACTCGTAGCACAAGGGGTGCTATGTCAGCGCATGAGTTTTGTGTTGATATTGGTAAATCCAGGTTACTTTGCCACAGTGCTTCCTTCTTTCCTGCCACCTCTGATCTGTGGAATTCTTTTCCATCTTCTGTGTTTCATGCCGAGTTTAATCTCTCTCACTTTAAAGCCTGCGTCTGTGCTCATCTGAGTAATTTACATTAGTTGATGAATTATCTGAGTGTATAACACCCCTCCTTGAATAGGGTTCCCGTGAGCGGTAGTGATAACTGTAAATCAAAAATATTATATACTATAATTATATATATATATATATATATATATATATATATATATATATATATATATATATATTATATATATATATAATTATATATATATATATATATATATATATATTACATATAGAGTCGACTCCTGAACTCGTGCTACTCGTGCTCAGCATGAGTTAACATTATAGAAACGATCTATTTTTTGCAAATTTCATAATATTCACGATAAAAAATTCTCATTGTTTGGCCGCAAATTGGTCAATAAATGAAAATTATTATGCAATTAAACTAAACGGTAAGAATAACGCTTTTAATTTAACGCATTAAAAATGGCGGCAGTTCATGCCCATCGATTGTCGGGACCGGTATCTGTTGTATTTTTAGAGTGACTTTATAATTATTAAAGTTAATCATTGAATCAACTATTAGAAACGTAGATAAAGAAAATGTTTTTGAAGGAAGAACTCAAGTATTTTATATATTATTATTATATATATAATAATATAGTATATAGTATATATAATATATAATAATTATATATAATATATATATTAATATATATATATATAATATATAATATATATATATACTATTATATTATTAGAGAGAGAGAGAGGAGAGCGAGTAGTTAAAAAGTTACTGGATTGTCGCCACTGATATATATATAATATATATATATGATATATATCTATATATATATTATTATATATATATATATAATATTATATATATATATATAATATATATATTATATATATATATATATATATAGTTAAATATATATAGTTATAGTGTGTTGGCTCATTTAAAATGCATGAGTAGTGTATACCAGCTTACTGCGGCGATGTTTTGAAACGTAAAGAGTGTTGTGATCTTTCATAACTCTGTTTAAGATTGGTTAGTTATTTTGGGAGATATGTGATATTTTCATAATCTGCCTTGTTCTTTCATCATTTGAATTGGTCACATTTCTTTTAGACGTTCATTGAATTTTCATGGCTCGTGGGTAGTTATTTAAATGAAAATTTGAGTGTTGAAAGTTTTTTGTTTACATTTCTGGTATTTGAGTTTCATATGGTCTTGGGTTGTTTCATTGTTTAACCAGTTAGCAAGTTTCTGGGTATTAAATAAAGGTTGAAGTTTTTCCTATATTCTCTGTGTAAAAGGAATGTGTAGGTTGGATGCTTTTTGTATTGTTATCTTAAAGGCAATGATGATTGATTTAAGAGATTTTAAGATTTGTTATTTTTCTTATCAATTGGATTTCTAAATTGGGTGTAAAGCCTCTCCAATTTGCTTTTTTATAGTTTATAAAAATGATAGATCTCTTATGATGTATTCCTTGGAATATACATCATATATATATATATCTATAGGGAAAGACTTGGAGTGGTGTAGGTGGTCTCTACTTTAGTCCCCCTATATAAGTATATGAGGAGTCTAAAAGTTTTGTAGTTCACAACTACGTTAGCAATGATAGGCCACTGCAATTATTTCTTTAGTAAAATGAAACTCTAGGTTTCACACTTATCTTTTTATGAAATAGGACACAAAGTCCTGAGATATTATCTTTTTAGTAAGCGCAAACAAAGTTTGCAATACCTTATCTTTTTATGGAATAGGAAACAAAAGTCTCCTTTCAATTATCTTTTTAAATAAAGTAACTCAAGGTTACTTGGAAATTTAAAATAAATTCAAAAATAGAAGACGATTTATTCAATGAAAAAGTAAAGTTGTAACACAAGTAAAGTTGTAACAAAGTCCCTTCTGTTGAGATACTCTTTGTAGGCGAATTGCAAGTCGCAGCCTTTTCCAGTGCGTTTTTCAAACTTGCCTCTGACTCTTCATTTAAAAACGAAAATTGGTGATCGAAATTCGGAGTCGCAGACTTTTCCATAAATTTACCTCCCTTGCCAAAAGTGGTGTTTGAAGTTTGGAGGAGTTCTGGAGAGAGTATCTTCAGTGAGACTTATTTCTCTGATTTCTTACTAATTGTCGATACTCTCAACAGGAACGGGTTATTACTATTTCACTTCGACTTAATCTAAAATTTTGCTCAGAGCAATTTTAGCATAAGTACGAACATAAATTAAAAATTTTTTACAAAGTTAAATGGAGTTCTACATTACTTCCCGCGCTAAAAACGGAGTGTAAAAGTAGTTATAATAATTCTACAGATTATAAAAATTAACCTTCATCTCAATGTAAAACATATTTGTGGCTTTAACAATCGCACAAACATATTAAGACATATCATGGCAAAAATAGAATAAAATTCATAAGTAAAGTACTTCAATGCACAACATATCTAATTATTCGAAGACATAAAGTAGACATATAAACATTTGAAGGTAAAAATAGTATACATGAAATTTGAAGATTAAATACGAGCATAATTGGTTACATCCGAAGATCTAAACAGATATACGTACAAATATTTGAATACATAAAAATACAATAATGTTATTATATATATATATAAGTATATATATATATAATATATATATCAACTATATATATATATATATATATATATATATATATATATATATATATAATATATAATATATATATATATATATATATATATATAATATATATATATATATATATATATATATATATATTATATATATCTAGAAAATAAAGGTGTGCATTCTAAAACATAAGCATATTTTGGTTATATCCGTTAGATATAAGCAAACATACAAATAATTATATATATTAAATTATAATATATTAAAATATTAAAATATATATATATTAAAAATATTTCACATAAGTTTGTTTGGAGAATGTTACTTGACGCCTCGGGTTTCTTCGTAAAGGAGGTTCTTCTTCTGTTGGCACTGATTGTGCGGGAACATCGGATGGTGTTGAAAAATCTTCTGACAAAACATCGGATGATGAAGGAGCATCTCGTGGTACAACATCTGAGTTTATTACAGGAGGCATACATGCAGGTTTCAATCGATCAATGGAAACCATATCAGTTCTTCCTGTTGGGTACTGTAACTTGAAACATCGATCGAACCGTTGAAGCACAAGGAAAGGTCCGGTGTAAGGAGCTTCTAACGTCTTTTTGATGCGATCGACGCGTACGTATACATGTGTACATGTTTTTAAAGCTTCAGGAATGAAAGTAACATCGCGTGACGTATGCAAAGGTGGAGATTGTCTGAAATCGAGTTCTTTCATTCTAGCGATGAATTTTTTCATAAAGACTTCAAATTCTTGCTTTGAAGAAGGATTTGAAGGAAAGAGATCCGCGGGTAATAAAGGTGTTTTTCCTATTACAGCTTGAAAAGGGGAGTAACCTGAATCATTAGGTATACATCGAAGGCTAAAAAGGATGATGGGCAAGGAAAGTAACCAATCAGTCTTTCTAGCCATGATTGCCGCTTTCAAAGATCGGTGAAACTTTCCGTTTTTTCCATTAGGCTTTGGCCTGGTAAGATGACGTTCTAAGTCGATGGAAACCAATTAAGGAAGATAGTTCTGAGAAAAATTCACTTTCAAACTGAGGTCCGCGATCCGTGATGACATATAAAGGCACGCCGAATCTAGAAATCCACTGTAAGAAAGCGTAAGAGACAGATTTTGCAGTGGTGTTTTGAAGAGGAAAGGCTTCCATCCATCTTGTGTTTCTATCAATACAAGTGAGAAGATATCGAAACGTTGCTGAAGATTCTTGAATAGCGGTGGTTGAAGGTAAAGGTCCAACAATGTATATATATACGGTTTCAAAACGCTGGGAAGGAATTTCTAATGGAATAACAGGTTGCTTTGTATGACGTTGAATCTTGGAACTTTGACATTGATGACAAGATTGAGTCCATATACGAATATCTTTATCCATATTGGGCCAGAAGTAGCGCGTCTTCACTAATCGAAGAGAAGCTTTGACACCTGGATGAGACATGCCATGGAGATCTTGAAAAACTTGTTCACGATTTTGCTTAGGAAGAAATGGACGAGGATGAGGAGTAGTAGTTTCGCACCAAATTTGAAGATTGTCATAGAGTGGGAAAGCATGAAGTCTTGGCTTGTAAGTTTGTAATTCTTCATCAGTGGCTTGTGATCGTGCTATAGCAGGAAGATCAACTGGATCGATGGAAGTAGATGATATGGAGCGTGATAAAGCATCAGCTACCACATTATCTGATCCTTTAATATATAAGGCTGAAGAGACGTATTCCAAAATGATAGAAAGATGTCTTTGCTGGCGATCGCTCTTTGCTGGATTTCTGCTATAAAAAGCGGAGACAAGGGGTTTATTATCGGTACACAAGACGACATCTCTACCTTCTAAAAAGTGTTTAAAATGAAGAACAGCAAAATATGCTGCTAAGAGTT
>JABUQX010046578.1:0-2500 GCA_015478945.1 Trachelipus rathkii
GAAAAGAAGAGAAGATTCTTTCTTTTTCAATTTCTCTAATCTCCCCTCCTTAAGGGACAATTTGTCTCCAGTGACCCGTTCTTCACACAAAACATCTCCTTTCAAGGTCTTCCTTCTCTGCTCTTGTCTACTTGTTGTTCCTGTCTCTCACTGCCTGGTCTGTAGTTGTTTCGAAGGACCACACTCCCTTGGTCTGATGGCTTCATCACTACCCGCATCTTAAGCACCATCCCTCTAGATACCTCCAACAATCTCGTTTCATGTGTCCTATTTGTTTTTACAGCAATCAACACTTTTGGCCCTCTCATTTTCATAGTTCCTCTATTTGTTTCTTCTGTAAACCTGAATCTCGCTGTACACCACTTCTGGTTTTCCCTATAATCGTCACTTTATTTGCATATGTGTTTTTCCTTTCATCTCCTCATTTTTGTAGGGTGCCCATTCTTGGGATTGCCTCGTCGCTCGACTCCTCTCATTTATCATTCAGTTTATCCTCATCCAATGCCCAGTTCAATATGTCCTTCCAGCGGACCTTAACACTTTCTTTTTCACCTCCCATTCTTATTTTGAATCTCCTAGCTATTCCTTTTGGCAAGCAATTCAAAAATTGTTTTTTTAACACTTGCTTGTCCCTATCCTCTTCTTTGGTAGCTGCTTCATATGTGGTTTGCACCCTGAGTGCAAATTCTGCTAACTTTTCATGTTTCCTCATCTCCATTCTCCAGAACTCCTTCTGCAAATCTATTTGTTCGCTCTCTTTTTCTTCCTTGCACCAACTCTTTAACCTGGCTATAATGGTATTATAATCTATTTTAGCCCTATAAATACTATAATACGTTCTCAAAACTGGGCCCTCCAAAAAATTTCTTAGCTCTACCACCCAACGGTTCTTATCCTTCCCTAATTGTTCCTTTGCATACCTTTCGAAATCTTCTAGAAAGGCATCAAATTTCTGTACTTTTTCTTTACCATACTTTAGGGGTTTTACCGCCTTTACATTAGCCCTACTAAATGATTTCATAACTTCTATCATTTCTCCTGCTAATATAATAAAAATCCTGCTGACTGCTTTCTGATGTTCCACTCCTGATTCCTCTAGTTCTACAAGTTTCTTTAACCACTTTTTTCCTCCCTTGTCTGGCTCACTTTCGGCTTCTGATTCTTGTTCTTCTGTTGAACTATTTTCCACTGTGTACTTCCTGTCTGTCCTTTTTCTGTTTCTCCTCTTCTTAGTTTTCTTTTTACCTTTAGTTTTGTCAGAGTCGGTTTCGTTCTCAAATGGGTCACTCATTTCCCTATCATAGCCACTCTCCTCATCAGTATAATACTTTGCCTTCTTTTTCAGCACTCCCTTCTTCCGAATACTCTGTTCTTGTTGTAATTTCCATTTTTGATAAGCCTGTTCTTCTATTCTAACCCGATTTTTCTGTTCTGCTATGGCAGCCTCTCTACGACTATCTACAACAGCAACTTCTACTACGTCTTTCTTTGGTTCTCCTTCATCTCCCGCTCTGGCTTTTAAAGCTTGGGCCACTTCTTCCAGTATTGACAGCATTTTGCCCACATCCAAATTTTCCTCCTTCACTATGGCATCTTGGAATTTCCTTAGACACCCTACTGCACTTTGATCTTCCCTAGGCTCTTCAGTTCCTTCAGGGATTGACTTACCAGCCTTGTCCATTTCCTTCCCACTCATAAGAAAAACAAAGTCGAAAAAATATATATACCCCACAAAAAATATGCCCTATATATATATATATTTATATATATATATATATATAAAATATCCAAAAAAAGAAGAAAAAAGTTTAACTCAATATTATTTTTTTTCTCTAAAAAAAAGAAAAACTCAACCAATTTATATTATCAATTCCTTGATGGACTCAGAATTATTTTATATCCTTCCTTCTTCAAAAACCAAAGCAAAAAAAAAATGAGATAAATTATGCTTCTTTTCCTTCTTCCTTTATTTTCTTCAAAAAAAAATCTCTCTCTCTGCTTCGTACTTATTCCTAAATACGGAAACAAGAAACAACATGGTATTCCTTTAGTCAAAAAAAAAAAAAATATTTCCAAATATCAAATTCAAATGGGCAAACCTAAGAAAAAAAAATACATATATAGAAAATAAATAACTCTTTTACTCGACTTACACCTCTTAATTTTTTTAATCCCTTAAATCTGTTGTCCTTTTTTTTTTTCTCCTTTATTTATTTTATATCCGTGCCATTATCTTCTTTTTTTTTCTCTCTTTTTTTTATATCCTTCTTCCAAAGTCTAACGAGCCACCATTTGTTAAAGACTTGTTCTTCGTTAATTGATTTCGTTTGTTTTATTTATTTAGAGCCTTTACGCGAGGTCCCAGGATTCTCTTTGGAGAAGGCTTATTCCTGACAACACTAAATGAGAAAGAAAAGGATTCAAGTAACACAAAAGAGATGCAATTTTTGATATAATAAAATAAATACCCAATTATATTTTTCTGTCAATCCTATTGTAC
>JABUQX010046578.1:7500-22500 GCA_015478945.1 Trachelipus rathkii
AATATATATATATAATATATAAATATATATATATATATATATATATTATATATATATTATATATATATATATATATATATATATTATATATATATAGTAATATATTATATATATATATTTATATATATATTATATATATATTATATATTATATATATATATAATATAATCTATATATATATAATATTATATAAATATATACATTAATTAAAAAATTATATATATATATATATATATTAATTAAATTTGGGGGGTTTTCCCCCAAAAAAAAGCCTCTAGAAGAGCCACAATCCATATCTCGAAAACTACAACAGCTACGGGAAAAGGAATACATTGCTGGAATGCTGTTCCAATTTAACTATAAAGAAATGCAAAAAAAAAAAAAAAAAAAAAAAAAAGATATATATCTCATAAAAACTACAATAGCTACAGCGAAAAGAAATACATTTTTGGAACCCTTGTAATTTTGGATAGGAAATGTAAAAAAAAAAAATAATAAAAAAAATTATTGTTTTAATAATTATAGTAATATGATTAGACAGCCTATTTAGAGACCTTTTATTGGTTACTCGTTAATATAAATAGACTTTCTATTAAATTTTGCTTTTTTTTTTTAACTAAAGAATACCCCAAGGGTATAAATCCGCACCGATGGCAGGAGTCGGGTCTCTCGGCTTCCAACTACGGGGTAGGACTAATTCCCCCGCTCCGGGGAGGGTCTCCCCCCCGCTCTTTGGTATTTTGGGTGTCGCGGGGTTCCTCCGCCCCCCCTACGGGGTAGGAAAACGTCCCCCCCTGTGTTCCCCGTCGGCTAGAGCCCCTAATTGCCGTGTAATACCTTTACAATATAATAATATATATATATATATATATATAATATATATATTATAATATAGTATATATATATATATATAAATATATATATATATATATATATAATATAACTTAATATATATATATATATATATTATATATATATATATATAGTATCAATCACATTTCATATATGTTCCCCATGCCATCCCCCCCCAAAAAATAGCCTTTTTTTTTTTTTTTTTTTTTTTTTTTTTTTAGCATTTTCCTACGTATTTATATTATTCCAAAAAATGTATTTCATTTCCCTGTAGGTTTTGTAGGTTTTCAAGATATGATTTTTTTTTTTTTTTTTTTTTTTTTTTTTTTTTTTTTTTTTTTATTTTACAGTTTCCATCGGTAAAATTTTGCCAGGATTCAGCAACTGTTTATTCCTTTTCCCGGCTAGCCGTTGTTAGTTTTGAGTATATGGGATTGTGGCTCTTCTAGAAGCTGATAAATTTTTTTTCCCTTCATTTTTTCCTTCTCCACACAAATTCACATGAATACGATTTCAACAATAGTTCTGCTAGTTCCACACCGTGTTTTCATTTTCATTTTTAAAAGGAACCAATCATTCTCTATGTTTTGTGTAACATAACTTAAATTTAGGAATTATTTCAAATTTGTGGAAAAATTTCACTGCATCAATTTCCGTTAATATATGTTTATAAAACCAACTCAAATTATACTCAACACTCATTGTTATTTCTCTAATTTTTCTATAACCTTCGTCAATGGGCCATACATACAATAAGAATAAAATAAATAAAAAATGTTTCCAAATCGAAATTATATGAAGCCCAAAATGTTAAAAAAACAAGTCTTTTTATTTTAAATAATTAATATAATGTAAAAAATATTTTAGGAATACCAACATTTCATACACTATTTTTTTAAGGTCCGGTATATCCCTTAAGGACACCTATATAATATATATATATATATATATATTATATATACTATAATATACATATATATATATATATATATATATATATAATATATATATATATATATATATATATATATATATATATATATATATATATATATATATATATATATAATATATATTATATAAATATAAAATCTCACAATTAGCTGCAATATTATTAATTCGCCAGTAAGATCACAAAAATAATATATAAAAAAAACAAAATTATGAAGTCTGGAGTCGGAACCGAAACCGGTGTCGGAGTCGGAGTCGGAGTCGTAGCCGTGAGCTGGCCTAGCAAATTTATAAATGCTGGTTCTGTGAATCTAAGCAAACAATATTTTAAATGATGGAACAGGTTAACCTGAATATTTTCATAGATGTCAACACTAGCTCAACGGTTAAGCTATAAATAAGCCTATGGTTAAGCATATTGTGCTACCATGGCACATTCTTGGTAGCACAGCGAAAGAGTCCCAAAGTACAAGGTCATGTACGATCAACCCACCGGATCCTAGGTAGAAATTACCTAGAGAAGCCTCTTTTCTAGAATTGGGCCATTGCCCGAGAGCTGTAAACTTTATATATATACTATATTATATTAATATATATATATATATATATATATTATATATATATAATATATATATAATATATATATATATTATATATAAGTATTATATATATATATATATATATATAGTATATATATATATATCATATATTAATATATATATATATAAACTGTCTAATATATTACAATTATGAACAATATTAAATCTAAATTAACAACACTGACCTGACATTCCTTAACAAAATCAAATAAAATGATAAAATAAGCTGACCTATCTTTGCTACCTAACCTAACTTGAAATGAAAGCGTGTGTAATTGATAGCAAATTTGTACTAATATTAATAGTAATGACGCAAGTGCAACGAGGTATTTATATCAGGAAATACAAAAAAGAAAAGTATTCATGTTAATTTTTAAGTAAATGGTGTATAAAATACCCACATTGGCACTACAGTTATGTCATTTACGTCGTTATTGCCCTACAATGAAATTTTTAATACATGGTGACTTTAAATAACTCTAAATTTATTTTTAAATTGCGTTATTGTACTCTAGGAAGAAATTTTTTTATCGAAATATACTGTAATTGGTTTTTACTTAAGAAAACAACGTTTACTGTCTGTTATAAAATACAAATTAAAAACTTTTTTATTAATTAAAATAGAATGAAACTTTATATTTAGCAACATAAATATTTTTATTATTTAGAATTTAAGACCATAGGAGTCTAGCTTTTAATCTTTGATAGACCGCTACGGGTGAGTTGATAACTGTTTCGCGGTTAAGGCGGCTTCGCACATGCGGAGTTGATCGAACTCTTTGCCAAACACCAAAATATGTGTAAGGATCATTTTTGGCAAAGCTTTGTTCATTTGCTTGGTTTGCTAAATACACAAATCTTTTTCACAAGAAATGGAAAAGATTTCTGTATTTGGGAAACCAAGCAAATGAGCAAAGCTTTGTCAAAAATGACCCACACACACAGTGGGTAGAATGTGTGTAGACGTACATTCGCTTATGAGGAAAAAACAAATGCAAAATGCAAAGATTCAAGGGTTTGACAAACTCCCCATGTGTGGAGCCGCCTTTACACGAAATAGTTAAAGTATATCATCTAGTACTACTCCATTCTATGTGTCATCACTCAATAACTCATAACACTCCCATAATAATGAGGGTGAGAGTGTTTGTATGCTCTATAGAAATTAAAATTTTTCAAAATTATATTTTAGAAAAGATATGTTATTCGTAATTTTAATTTAATTGTAATTTCAACTAATATTTTAAATTATAGAGTTCCGTAAAGTCTGATAAATATAAATACTGTATTAAAACTATAAAAATTTATTGTACAAAAATGGTATAAACGAATTATTTGAAGTTTTTTCTTATTAATTTTCTTACATTTTATGTTTATAGTTTCAGTAAAAAAAAATAAAAAATAATATTTTTGCGACACTTACTATTTTGGGATCATGTCGTTTATCTGCCTCCACCTCCATATACATACATATCGATTGCATGGATTCGAACGCATTTCATAAAAGTGAAATAAAAATGTGTAGAATCAAATTTAAGCGGTAAACTATACATTAGTGTACGCCGATATCTCTTGAACTACGATACTTACAAGAAAACCAATTACATAATTGGAATCAGCGTATAAAGCTTATTACCGGAATGTTGTAAAAAAAATATTTAAATTAAAACCTAACCTAACCTAACCTAATGCAACCTAACCTAAAGTGACGTAAAGCAGCGTAAAATAACGTTATTTTTTTCTATAATTTCAGTTAAAAGCTATAATTTTAAAGTTTTTTTTTAACAACATTCCGGTAATAGGTAATAAGCTTTATACGCTGATTCCAAATATGTAATTGGTTTTCTTGTAAGTATCGTAGTTCTCGAGATATCGGCGTACACTAATGTAAAGTTTGGCCATTTAAACTATAGTAATAAAACAGCTTCACACCTTTAAAAATATTTAGAAAAAATTTAAATCAATGTAAACTAGCGTAACTAAACATAACCTTACTTAACATATCACAACCTCACAACTTAATTTATTTTTATGTTAATAATATATTTCACTTGCATTGTTTAAAAAAAAAACACATATCTGGCACCATACGCGCTTTGTACATTTTGTTCGATAACATGATTTAAAAAAAAATTTGACTTAAGCTTAACTGGAATCAGATAACCGACATGAGCCTTATTTTGCTACAATTATATCAATGATTCGATTGTACAGACAAAATGTATTTAAATAATTTAAGAAAACATCAAATAATTTTGCTACCATTTTTTTTATGTAAGATAAGATAATCAAAATGGAAAAAATTAATATAATAGCGCTCGAAAGTATAATATAAATATATATATATATATTATATTATATATATATATATATATATATATATATATATATTAATATATATATATAATTTATATATATATAATATATTACTCTGGGGGATCAATATCCATCTAGGTTAGGTCTAGGTTTTCAGCAACATAGATCTATCTAGGTTAGGTTTAGGTTACGTCATTGTCGACCTATATAGGTAGGTTGCGGTTTAGGTCCCTGCTAGTTCTGATTGTGATAAGATTTGTTAAGTATACACAGATTTACTCAGTGTATACTTAACGCTTATCATAACCTGAACTACCAGGGTCTTAAACCGATACCTAACATAGATGGTATCGAACGGTGCTGTAAACAGAAACTTAACCTAGATGGATTGGCATTTGACAGTGCCGTAAACCTAAACCTAATCTTGAAGGATCTACGTTGCCGTAACCTAGACCTAACTCTGATGATTGATTGTCGCCCAAAATCATATATATATATATATATAGATATATGATATATATATATATAATATATATTATAATAATATAATATATATAATATATATATATATATATATATATATATATTATATATATATATATATAGTACTATATTTCCGTGGCGACCTGTATTATTTTTTTTACATTTTGTATCTATCTTATATAAAAAAAAATTGGTCGCAAAATTATTTGTAGTTGCTGATGTGTTAAATCATTTGTCTGTAACAATAGAATCGTTGATATAATTGTATCAAAATAGTGATTGTGGTAAAAATATTTAATGTTATCGATATATCGATAATCAAAACAAATAATCGAAGTCTTATATCCATAAACGATACTGCATATATATATATACAGACGTCGCCAAAAAATTAGCAATTTTTTTTTTTTTTTTTTTTTTTTTTTTTTTTTTTTTTTTTTTTTTTTTTTTTTTTTTTTAATGAAACTAAAAATATAAGAAAATGAAATAAAAAGAAATTCAAATAATTTGTTTATACCATTTTGTACATTAAATGTTTATAGTTTTAATACAGTATTTATACACTGTACTGAACTCTATAGTTGCCTTAATTTTAATTCCATTTTATTTAATTTGGAATCTTAATTTTATATAAACTATCCCCTCTTCAGATTTTTTAATTTACTAAAGGCATTTCAATATTTTATCCTCCAGTATGGCAAAATGTACAATTTTACTTTCTCTAAAGAATATAAATTTTTTACTAGTGGCCTTCTAGATTCTAGAATTCTAGTATTTTAAGAAAAGTTTCTCTGAGCGTAAAAGAGGAGCAAAAGGGTCGTGGGTTTGGCAAATGATTTAGACATACAATTATTAAGGATCTACTTTGTGATTTCTCAAGTGATTTTTTTTTTGTACAATATTTTCTCTCTGTAAATGAACATTTGTTCTGATAATGAAGGAGAGTAGGGAAAACTGGAAGATGTTTGAATGTCGTTCATGTCTATTTGTCTATACAGCCCGACACATTTTCCCCTCCAAATAGTTGAGAGGGGGGGGGGGTTCATCTTTACACAAACGCTTAGTTTAAAGTAATTCTTAACTTGAATTTAATGAAATAGACTCTTTTCAACAGCGATCTTCACTATTTTTTAAAAATTATTATCAATGAGTCGGCTTTACAATTAAATTTATATTTTAAGGTATAAATTATGCCTCAAATCTCAACATATGTATTAATTTAAAATAATAGCAATTAAAAACAAACTATTATTTTCCATATTGTTTTTATAAATTTCAAAATGAATTTTTCCTCCTTTATTTAAAATATCTTTTTTATGACATTTTAACAATAGTAAACATTTAATTGTATTTTTTTTATTACAAGAAAATAATGCCAATTTTACAATAGTATAAACATCTATTTGTAATTTTTTTGTTACAAGGAAATAAAGCCAAAATTATCACAGGAGATTTCAATTTACGAGCGAATCAGAATTGCCAACCAAATGCTTTGAAATTTAGAGAGAATCAGAATTGCCAACCAATGCTTTAAAAATTTTGTTTTGTTAAATTTAATTTATTTTTCTAAAGGTTATTAGAGCTTCTGTAAGATTAACAATAAACGTTGAAAGCCACTTCTATTATCAAAAGAAAATAATATAAAATACCCGGAAGAGAAAGACCACACAAACACACACCCACACACCTTTACACATACTCTCTCTCTCTCTCTCTCTCTTCTCTCTCTCGTCTCTCTCTCTCTCTCTCTCTCTCTCTCTCTCTCTCTCTCTCTCTCTCTCTCTCCTCTCTCAACACAACACACACACACACCTACACACACACACACACACACAAAGTGAAAATAGATTATGGTGATAATAGAGGTGAAAACAAATCAAATAAGTCAATTTTATTGTGAAATTTCAAAATAAATTAAAAAGTTTATTTATTCAATTATTATTATTATTATTATTATTATTATTATTATTATTATTATTATTATTATTATTATTATTATTATTTATTATTCTTTATTAATTATATTATTATATATTATTATTATTATTATTCTTATTCTTATTATTATATTATTATTATCATATTATATTTATATATCTTTATATATATATATATATAATATATATATATATATATATAATATAATATATCAATATATATAATATATATATATATTATATATATAATTAATATAATATATATATATATAGTAAAAGAGTTGAAAAAGCACTTTTTTATTTTAATTAAGGCGGAATTTTATATATTACTTTATTTTTATTTTGTATATATATATTTACTTTTTTACTTTTCTTTTCCGCAGATCTTTCTAAAACAAAAATTTTTTTGTATTTGTAATTTTTTTTATAGATTTATTTCTACTTTAATTAAGCCTTCAAAATGGGTTGCAGTTGTGCTCTCCCGAACCAGTCGGCATATAATAAAATAAAACGAAACATTTTATATACATATTAGATCCTCCTATGCGATTATATATATTATATATATATATATATATATATATATATATATATATATATATGATATATATATATATATATATTGTGTATATATACTATATATATTTATAATAATATATTATATAATTATTATATATATATATATTGTTACCTAGATAGATTTGGTGAACTTCATAAGAACTTTGTGCAATTGATGCCGCCCGTATTTGTATGTATCCCTCCCAGGTCGCCTTGGAGATTAACTTAACATTCTAGATCTTTTTTTTCCCACCTCTGGGTTCCTCCGATCACCCTCGATCATATGTGCTCTGTTTTGTCTCTTCAAGTCTGCTTCAGGATAGGTCCCCACCTTCAATGAAAAGATATTTTTGGCACTTCGAGGCTAACTGGCACTAACTGGTCGGACTTGCGATCGTAATATTTTGATTAATAATTGAATGATTGCTATTCCTGTAGGGAGGGTCCCCCAGAGTGTGCAGATCGCACAACTGAGAGGAATCTCTCTGACATGGAGACTTACATATCATTTACTTTCAATTTAACTAAAACTTTCCTTTAACTCTACTTGTTCTCGTGGTATTCACTTCAGGGACGCTTCCTTCGGGAATCACCATCATCTTCTAACTTCAGAACCTCGTGCTTCTTTTGCTTCTTTTGCTTCTTGCGCTTCATGTGCTTCTTACATTTGATTCAGTAATCGATCAAAATCAAATTCCTCGTGATACTTAAAACTTTTTTCTTAGAAGAAATGGAAAAAAAAATCTTTCTCGTTCATCTACCTCACGATCTTTCTGGCATTTTTGCAAAAAAATGTCAACTCTATGTCAAATACTCTGTCATACTCTAACAAAAAATGTCAAATGTCAACTCCAACTTTGATTCTACCTCTTTGCCTCCTTCAGTTTCTTCTTTCTCCACAACTGCCTTCTTACACCCCTCAAACCTTTGCTTCTTACTCCACTGTAGGAATTCGGAGCTCTTCTTCCTTAACCTCCCTCCAATTCGTTTACGCCTAAAATTGCTTGATATATATATATATATATATATATATATATAATATATTATAATATATATATATATTATATATAATATAGATATATAATATATATATATATATATATATAATAATTTATATATATATAAAACAAATATATTATACATATGTATATATAATAATATATCATAATATATATATATAATATTTATAATTTATATAACTATATATATATTATATATATATATATATATATATATATATATATATATATATATATATATATATATATATATAACATTTTTTTTGTATAGTATATATTATCTATAAATTCTTTCCTAATAAAGTTGTATCCTCAATATATCTATATATATATATATAATATATATATATATATATAATTATTATATATATATATATATATATTATTAGGGATGTACCGGTACCAGAATTTTTTGTTCCGGCCGGAACCGGAACTTTCCGGAATCTAGGAAAAGTTCCGGCCGGAAGTTCCGGTCGGAACCGGAATTTTCGATTTTCGCTCACCTTACATATTCTACTGAAAACTTGTCATATTAACAAGTGGAGTCTCTCCTAGAAGTATCTGGCATGTTGTCATATCCATACTGTGAGCTCTAACTTAGTTCTGTAAGCAAAATTTTGGATAAGCGGATCAGTAAATTTATTAAGTAAAATATGAATATACTAAAATACTAAATAAAGTTCTACGGGTCTTTAAAATTTAAAAATCAGAAAAGAATATCGCTCGAGCAAAAAAAAAGAAAAGATTTTTGCTCGAGTTTGTAACGCGATATTGTGAATCGAGTTAGAACAGTTATAAAGTTTGGTCAATTTGAGCTTTTACCTCGATAAGAAATGCTTACCAGAATTTAGCACACATAATCGTGCATAGACGACGGCGATTTTTCATAAATCACTTTGTTTACAAACAATGGAATCAGCTCTTTGTGATTTTGGAATAAGATAGAAATAAAATAAATATACAATGGCTTCATTAACAATACTGATCCAACTATTGTGAACGGAGTTTAATCCATTTGGAAGACATAGATTAAGCTAATTTATAATTTTTAAAATTCATCAAATTTCAAACAGGGCCTACCACGCCGCCACCTTGTTTGTTTACATTTTTTCGTAAGACGAGCTTAAATTCGGCAAGCACGGGAAATACCAACATTACAGAATTAAGGAAATTCCTTACGTTTGTGAGGCCCATTTTTCACTGATTTTATCGCTAAGTTTAACAAAAATCGAACGCAACTGGAGCATTTCTTAACGTTTCGTAAGCACAAATGAAAAAACGAAAACGGCTTTAACAACATGATATTTCGGAGCATGTATACAACTACGCCGTCTCTTCTCTCTCTCTCTCTCTCTCTCTCTCTCTCTCGTCTCTCTCTCATCTCTCTCTTCTCTCTCTCTTCTCTCTTCATGCTTAAAAAAAAAACTGATAAAACTTGTATTTTAACTTTGGGAAAAGAAATACATATTTGTGAATTGTGATAAACCTTTTGTGTTAACTTTTAAGAAACTGTGTACCTATACTATAATTAGTTAAGCAAGCTTATTAGTTAGTTTTATTCAAAATTTGATCAAATCTGCAATTTTCTTTTTTTTTAAGAAAGACATGTTGAAAAAGTGGAAAGTTCCGGTAAATATCCGGCCGGAACCACAGTTAGTTCCGGCCGGAACCAGAACTTTTAAAAAATCGAGGTTCCGCCGGAAGCCTTCCGGCTGCAACTTGGTTCCTGTACATCCCTAATATATATATGATATATATTATATATATATATATATACTATATATATTATATAGATATAGGTATACTATATATAATATATATATATATATACAATATATATATAAATATATATATATATATATACTGTTCCTTTATACATCTTATATATATATATATATATATATATATATATATATATATAGTATATAAATATATATTATAGTAATATATATAATATACTATATATATTATATATATATATCTGGTTCCGGACATCCTTAATATATATAATATATATATTACCTATACAAAAATATATATATATATATATATAAATAAATATATAAAAGTATTCTTGCTATTTATTATATATATATATATATATATATAATATATATATTATATATATATATAGTATATATTATAATACAATATATATATATATATATATATATAATTTACATAATTTTCTTCAACATTATATAATATATATATTATATATATATTATATATATAAGATATAATATATCTATATATGATATATATATATCTATATATATATATATATATATATGAGAAATAGGTTGATTTCTTGGAAACTGAATCTTGATGATAAAACCGAATGCTGCTTAAAATTCTATTTCTGATATTGCGTATTTTTAATTAACTTTTGATATTTTTTCAATTTTTTTTATATATTTGTTATTTTTTATTATTTATTTTAATTTTTTCAGTTTTTTATCTTTCATTATTTGTTATCTTCCATTTAATGTTATTTTTTATTTTTTTAGCTTTTATTTCTTTTTATTATTATTTTTATTTTTTTACATTTTGATTTTTATTTTATTTTTTTTTTTTTTATTCTTATTTTTTTATTTCTCATTTTTGTATATTAGGCATAAACACTTAATGTTTTTTAACTTTAAACTTTGTTTGTTTTTAATTTTACTTCACTGAAGATGGATTAATGTAATCCGAAACGTCATTAAAAAAATTGAGGATGTGATATTCATGACTGGGATTTTGGTTGCAGTATTCGCTTTTATCATATATATATATATATATATACATATATATATATTATACTTATATATATAGTATATTATATATAATAATATATAATTATATATATTATATATATATATATATATATATATATAATTATATATATATATATGTATATGATCCTGACGATAACCCTCCCGTAGTCTCAAAAACTTGTGTATCTGAACTAGCACCCTACCCTGCCTTGGTAAACTTTCCGTTTTGCTGGTAACTTGAGATCATTCAGCCTTTGTCAATGAAAGTAAACTCATCTCAATCCTCTAACTATTCGTCCTATCGCTTTAACCTCTTTGTACCTTCCAAAGTTATCAAATCTGTCTTTAAGAGAAAGATTTAGAAACAACAAAAAAGCAAATCAAAAACAAAAAAGCCAGTATACAGCTTCAGTAAGGAAATCTTGACTCTTGACTAGTGATCTACGTTCCATTCTCTAATATGACTTTTGGTCTTCTTCTTTTACACATTTCGAAGAATATTTGGCTGCGGTGATAGATATATATCGAAATCTTTTGATAGAGTTTACACACAAAGCATTGCTTTCTAAATTTTTCTCCTTCGGCATCATTCTTCTCTCTCTCTCTCTGTAACCTTCCCTCTCACTTCCTTTATTGACATCGTTGCAGACCGTCATCGTACATCATTTCAATCTATTTTCTTGGGGTTCTCTTCAATCGTCAACTTTACACCCTCACTCACGCCCACACTCACACAAACAACACACACACACACACACAATCACACACACACCAAACCACCACACACACAACACACACCCACCACACACACACACCAACACACACACGCACACACATATATATATATATAATATAATATATATATATATATATATATATATATATATATATATATATATATATATTATATATAGAGTAAAATAATAAATATTAATATAAAAATATATATATATATATAAAATATCTATTTATATAATATATATATATATATATATATATATATATATATATATATATATATATCTATATATATATATAATATATTATATTATATTTATATATATAGTAATATATATAATAGTATATAATATATATATATATATATATATATTAATATATATATATATATATATATATATATTATATATTAAAATATCTATTATATATATTACTGTATATATATATATATATATATCATATATATAATATATAATATATATATATATATATATATATATAAGTATATATAATTATAGTATTATATATATATATATATATATATATATATATATATATATAAATATCAGAGGTGGCACCACCGTCATTTAGGGTATCCGCTAGCGCACCTCCGCACCTCGAGAAAACGTATTCCGCTAGCGCTCCTCCGCACTTATTCAAGACCATCAACCTCCGCTATATCGCCAATCCCACGTCCTCACGTCCTCCCGCTAAATAATGTGCGACTTCATATATAAAAAAATTTTAATATTAAAATACTAAATAGTATATATCCTTACAAATTTATTTATAATAAAAATTAAATATGAAAAAATAATGAATATTTACAAAATCTCAAGATTTTTCCACTTCCTCCTCAATGTCGTCTCAAAGACAAGAGATCCATATTACCTTCAAAAAGATTAGGTGCTCAAATTAAAGCAGTTAAGGCTGACCTCTTTGCCCTAAAAATCCCCACCAATATTAAATATTCGCTTCTACAGCCGCAGAACTAGGGAGAGTTGTATTATATTTTATGAACAGTTCAACAAATTCTGCCTATGCTCAAAGGGAAAGATGTCCTTGGTGAGAGGAGTGCTGGTGTTAGTACACTTCCATCCAGCAGTTCATTGCTAATTTAAGGTCCTCACCTAAAACATTCTGCCTCCTTTCTGAAATATTTTGACCACCCTGTCCCCCATAAGAAGGTCTATTCGTCCAAGACTTTAGTAGAATCCATGGAAAGCCTCGACTCCTGCAGAGTCGGTGCTAATGCTACGTATCGGCTCGGTAGCTATTATAAATATATTATAATATAATATATATAGTATATATATTATGTTATATATATATAATATTAATATATATATTATATTAAATATTAGTATATATATATATATTTGGGTTTTACCCAGAATTGATTTAGATATGCCTAGTTATATAGTAATAATATAATTAATTAAGTTATAGATGAGGGTAATAGCCATTCAGTCTATAAAATCAATTTAAGTGTTATTTATTTTAATATGGTAACCTCTTTAAAGTGTTCTTTATATTAAAGTTTAATTAATTAAATAAACAATAGTCTTAGACTAAAAAGTATAATTAGTTATAACTTAAAATAAAAATTCATATTTCTTTATTCAAACCAATAAGAATTCTTAATAAGTAACTTATACTTTCATTTTTCAAATGGGTGCGGCAACAAAAAGACGGAAAACTTTTTTTTGATTCCGCAGCACGTGCAAGTCCCGCTAATTTTTCCCGTACGACTTTCCCGCAAACCTCCGCTAGTTCCAGCGACCTATTCTGGTAGTCCGCTCGGAGCGGACTAGCGGACTAGCGGACTAAAGAGGAAGTGCCCACCTCTGATAAATATATATATATATATATATATATATATATATATATATATGATAATATTTATATATATATATATATATATATATAATTAATTTATATATATATATATATATATATATATTATATATATATATATATATATACTATATACTATATATTATATATAATATATATATATTATATATAATTCACGTTTAAAAATGATATTTTTCATCGGAAAAAAAAACTTTGCCTCCCCAGCATCTGAAGCCAAGAGCCGCCACTAATATACGCGTATATATTATCGACGGAGATTGAAGTATATATATAATTTGGGAAATTTGGGATCATTTCAGTCTCTCAATGATTGTCGTTGTGGCTTTGTCGACACATAATAAATTGATTCGGAAAAGAGAAACTGGGATCGAATATAATAATAATAATAATAAAATAATAATAATATAATAATAATATAAATAATAATAATATTAAAATAATAATATAATAATAATAAGCAAATAATAAGAATAATAATAATAATAATAATAATAATAATAATAATAATAATAATAATAATAATAATAATAATAATAATAATAATAATAATAATAATAATAATAATAATATAATAATAATAATTTATTATTATTATTTTTTTTATTATTATTATTTTTTTATTATTATTATTATATTATTATTATTATTATATTATTTTATTATTATTATTATTATTATTATTATTATTATTATTATTATTATTATTATTATTATTATTATTATTATTAAATATGAAAAATTTATTAAAATAAAAATAAGAAAATAAAATAAAACATTATTTAAATATAAAGATTTATCAAAAATTAATTAATAAATAAAAAAAAAAATTATAAATAAGTATAAAAACTATGAATTAATATTATTTACATAATTATTGTAATATAAAAATTGAATATGAAAAATAATAAGC
>JABUQX010046578.1:27500-32500 GCA_015478945.1 Trachelipus rathkii
CTTTGATACCCCTTGTATCCATCTCAGCAACTTTCGATTCCCCCGTTTTGCGTCTCTACCCTGTACGTCACTGTTAGACTGACCACTGCCATGTGTAGCTTTAATTTCACTTAAGATCTGATTTTTCTCTTACACAATAACCCTGATTCTACCTTCTAATTCTTCATTCCATCTCAAACTTTTATTACTTGTTAATATCTCTCGTTTTCATTTGATTCATTTGTTTATATTTCCTGCTAATTTCATTTCCTTTTTCCCCCTTTAATTTAACTTCACGTTTAAAACCTCTTTACTATAGACCAGGGCTCTCCAAACGAAAGCCAACGGGCCAAGACCGGCCCGCGAATACAACCAATCTGGGCCGCAGTTGAATGCACCGGTTTTATCTTTAATACACTTTTAATCAAATTAAACACTCACAATTAAACACACTGTAAGAAACTATAGTCACAAAACACACTAGTCGCACTATATTTCGCTTTTCAGATCGCACTTGTCGCTCCGTATTCAAACTTTGGTATGATGAACTAGCGAGGTCTTGTCCCTTGGAACTCAGTGGAGGAGTCACTGTGGCCCTTAAGCTAAAAAGATTGGAGGCCTCTGCTATAGAGTATAGTCTTTGATATTTTACAAAGCTACCCATTGTAAGCTTGGAATACAGGAGACCAAGGAATATCTCTGATTTTATCTCACTTTCACTGCATATGAGCATTCATAAATATTCATAATTAAACGAAAATACTTTTTGACATCTTTGTTTATCTTCAATCTTCTCAAAATTTCTTGCAATGAAATCATGTCGCAAATCTTTTTTAAAAATATCGAAGTCACTTGCAATTGTTTTTATCCTTTCATATATTTTCCAAACTACTAACTTAGATCAAAATTTGCGTCAGTTGTTTCATTTTCTGGCTCAAACCAAAATTGGGTGACTAGCCCAAATGGCCGACAGGTCAAAATGGTCGACACGACATCAAAATAATTTCTCGTGAAGCCCGCCGCTGGCGTTACGATAGGTTAGGTTAGGTTAGGTTAGGTTAGGTTAGGTTAGGTTAGGTTAGGTTAGGTTAGGTTAGGTTAGGTTAAGTTAAGTTAAGTTAAGTTGTTAGGTTAGGTTAGGTTAGGTTAGGTTAGGTTAGGTTAGGTTAGGTTAGGTTGGGTTAGATTAGGTTAGGTTAGGTAAGGTTAGTTTAGGTTAGGTTAGGTTAGGTTAGGTTAGGTTAGGTTAGGTTAAGTTAGGTTAGGTTAGGTTAAGTTAGGTTAGGTTAGGTTAAGTTAGGTTAGGTTAGGTTAGGTTAAGTTTTGGTGGATTCGTTACAGAAACTCCAAATAATCAGATGTTTTCTTTACAAATGACGACCATTTGACCTGTCAATCCTTTGGTACTAGCTTCCTAAATTGTACCTCCACCACTGTTTCATCTTCTAAGCATTTATCTGTTAATTTTACCTTGAATTTCAAGCTATGTCAATTTAACTTAATTTCTCTGTAGTTGCCACAGTCCTGAATGCTGCTACACTTTCCCTCTTAAAAATTCGCACAAATATTAACTTGACCATAATACGTTATTGTTTTCTGGTTGTGAAAATTTACTCATAAGGTTTCGTAACGCATCAAAAGAAGATTGATGTGTTACGAAACCTAACTCATAAGGTTTTGTAACACATCAATCTTCTTTTTCTTTAAATTTTTCCATGATTCAGCTGGTATTCCATATGACCTTTACGTTTTTCATTAACAATAAAAACTAATCAAGGTTCTTTCCTTATCGCAGGAATTTCCTTTTGTGAAATCCTTCCATTTTCAGATTCTCTTTCTGCGTTTTCTTCCCAAAATACTACTCCCCTTTATTGCTGATCTCATCCTCTTGACCAAATAAGTTCCCTTTTTACTCATGATCTGCTTTATATGTGTGCAACAGTTCGAGTAGAATTTCCTCTTAATTTTGTAATTTAGTACACCTTTTTCTGACAAAGAACAGATGATATCCCTTTTGTAACGCTCTTTACTTCAAAGCAAGTATACCTCTCAAATTCCTTTTCATTTTACATAATATATATATATATATATATATATATATATATATAATATATATATATATATATCATATATAATATATATACTTAATATACATAGAATTAGGGATAATTTTTGGTATATATGCATATTTGACCTATATTATATAAATATATATATATAATTATATATATAAAATTTATATTATATATTATATATATATATATATATATATATATATATATATATATATATATATATATAATATATATCATATATATAATATATATATATATAATATATTATAATATATATAATATATATATAATATATATACTTTACCAGTTATCACCACCGGCTCACGGGAAAGCCTATTCAAGGAGGGGGTGTTACACTCAACAAAATTTCAACTAACGCAAATTACGCAGATGAGCAAAGACGCGGGCTTTAAAGTGAGGGAGATTAAATTGAGAAGGAAACACAGAAGATGGAAGAGAATTCCACAGAACAGAGGTGGCAGGAAAGAAGGAGGCACCGCAGAGAACTAGTCTGGGGTTGCTAACATCAACACAAAACTCATGTGCCGACACAGCACCCCTTGTGCTGCGAGGGCGTCTTAAAGGAGGCGGCACGTGAGTGGAAAGCTCCCTCGAGCACCCGCGCCACTACGGTACCTATAGAAAAGAGATAAAGCACCAAACATCGCGCCGCAAAGATAGAGGGTCAAGTGAACCTAGAAAGTACAGGCGTTTATAATCTTTTAGCTTTGACTCGAACCCTATCAAAGCCGGGTGAAACTGAAGGCCCCCCAGAATATGAGAGCAGTACTCCATACAAGGCCGATGAGACCCTTGTATAACTGGAGTAACTGTGGAAGAGGAAAAAAATCTCGCAGTCTAAACGAACTACTCCCACCGTTTTCCTTTGAAGGCCGCCCTAGCACCATTGGTGATGTGAGGTTCCAAGACATTTTTTTGTTTACTGTTAAGGCCAAGGATGTTATATTGTCAACAGGAGAGAGGAACAGGAGAGACGAGAAACCGTCGAAAGAGATAGGAAAGTAGAAGGTTCCTTAGAGAGGGAGATTTGTAGAAGTTGGTTTTTAAAGAATTAAATTTCACAAAGGTTTGCGACTGACCCACCTGAAATTCTTCCAGAGTCAAGCGAGAATGGAATCGAAAGATTAAGACGAGAGGCAATTCTAGAAGTAAAAGAAGGAGCAGAATTGAATGAGTTAAGAATGAAGGGTCGAGTCACGGGAATATGAGTGGATAGAGTTAGATGTGCAGACCGAGAAGATCATTAATGAAAAGCAGGAATAAAGTAGGAGAATAAGACAGAACACTGAGGAACACCACTATTGACAGAAAAAGGAGAAGAAGTCGCCCCATCAACAACAGCCGATATTGAGCGATTGAAAGAAAGCTAGACTAAAGTAAGGCAAAGAGAAGGAGGAAATCCAAAGGAGGGAGCTTGGAGAGCAGTGACCGCGTGCCATACCCGGCCAAATGCTTTGGATATGTCAAAAGCCACCACCCCGCAAGTCTCCCCGTAATTCTTAAGGGCGGAAAACCATAAATCAGTTAGATAGGAAAGTATATCGCCAGTAGACCTCGAGCGCCGAAAGCCATACTGGCGGATCGGAAAGAAGGGAATGAGATTCGAGATGGTCTAAGAAAATGAGAGTTGAAGAAGGGTTTCAAAAGATCTTTAGATAGAATACAGGTTAGAACTATAGGGCGATAGTTAGAAGGATCAGAGCGCTTTTCCTTTTTTCGAATAGGTTGGACATATGCGCGCAACACTGAGGAAGGGAAAGTGCTAGTATTGAGGCATACGAGAATATAGTTGAACGAGAGGAGGGGCCAGCACGGAAGCGCACTCCCTCAAAACTAGGGAGTGAATGCATCCGGGCCACCCGCCTTCCTAACGTCATAGATTTCAGGAGCCCATGCACCCGATCGAATGTAATCACAGGCAAAGGCATAGGACACCTGAGAGGAGAAGGAGGAGGAAATGAATGCCAGAATCGTCCAGGGTTGAGTTAGAGGAAAATAGGAGCCGAAGAGATTGGCCTTTTCATTGGAGTATAAGCAACAGAACCATCAGATCGATAAGAGGAGGAAAGGTAGATTTACAGAGAAGTTGTTTGAGATGTTTTTGGCAAGAGGCAGAAGATTTATCAGTAAGAGAACCAAGGAGGTTAGCGCAATTTCGTTATGAAATCCCGCTTTGCTCGTCGAAGAGAATCCTGCAAACGATTTCAAGCTGAATGAAAATTAGCGAGAGTGATAGGAGAACGAAGAATTTTCCACACACCCGATAACGCATTTCTCTAGCCTGAATGGCCCAGAGAGCAATTACGATCGAACCATGGATTATGAGGAGAAGAAAAGATTAGTCAAGAAGGAATGAACCTGCTCATCCCATCAATAAGATTACAGCTCCCACCTTGTCGGCAGAAGCCGAAGCGTCACAAGAGTCAAAGCAGTCATTCCAATTATAGGTTAACGCGTAGAATAGCAGCGCAAAAGCCCCCCAATCGGCCGATCAAAGTGCCAGAAAGAGAACGCACAGGGCAGGATGGAGCTGTTGGAGAGAAGTATTAAAATTAAGACGATATAAGGTTGTGGTCAGATTTACCAATGGGAGGGAAGGTGGTGTATTTATAGAGAGAAGGACTAGTGGGGAAACATAGTCCAAAGTGTGTTCAAGAATTGGTTAGGACGATCCGGAAATGTGTTGTTGGTCTTTAAGTAGTTTGCTCCAGATCGGTTGAGAATGCTTAAATGAATTCGCCTCCTCCCCCCATCTAAATCAGTAATGAGGAGGATCCCAACCATTCAGTGTTGTGTACATTGAAATCCCCTAGATAGGGACCTCAGTATTTGGATGAGAAGATATAACAGTCTCGTGAGAAGTAGTAAGATATTCAAAAAAGGCGTGAAAATCTGTTCTGTTAGGAGAACAGTAGCAGAAAGCAC
>JABUQX010046578.1:37500-40000 GCA_015478945.1 Trachelipus rathkii
TGCTAAATAAGATAACTTTTTATGAAAGCTTCAATAAATATATTTAATTGTAAAAATCTTCAGAAATATTTATCTAAAACTTTTGTGATAATTAAAATATTTTTCTTAGAAATATAACTTAAAAGTTTAAATAATAATTCAGATATTTTAGGCCTTGCCAAATTAGGAATATTTTTCCCCAAGAGAAAAATTAATTCCATTGAAATAGTTGAAAAAGAAAGGATAAACTTCCTAGTTTTCTCGAGGGATTTCTTTTTTTCATTTCCGTTCACACTTACGGAAATTTGCATTTGGGTATAAATTGCAGACATTTCAAACATCATCCGAAAAGGATATAAGTGAATAATAAGTAGATGCCTCTATTGTCCCTAGCTTATTTAGCTCAACTCACCTTTTTATTATTATTATGCATCACATCTTTAATATTTTTTCCTTATTACCAGGTTTTTATACATTAATTTCCTCCAAACGAATTTCATAGTTCAAAAATTATCTTCCAGTTCGTCATCAATCTTGTTAAAGATTCTCTTTGATAATCTCTTACTCTTATATATAATATATATATATATATATATATATATATATATATATATATTTATATTATATATATAATATATATAGATATATAATATATATATATATATATATATATATATATATATATATATATATATTAATATATATATATATATATATATATATATATTATAGTATATACCTTTATAGGTATTCACCTGATGCTGATGCTCGGTTTCATCCGATAAGCTCAAATGAAACGAGAGAAGAAATACAGCAACATCATTTGGAATGGAGACGGAATGTTCATGTGGCTTCACATATCATGTAAGTATTCTTAATTTCCCTGTGTGTGTGTAGGGCCATGTAATTGATATTAATTACCATACATATAATTACTATATAAATTTATTGTACAGGTTGGGTAGGATATGATGAGAAAGTCTTTGATAGGTCCATGTGGCTTCTTACCAGGGCTGCGGAGTCGTAAAATAAATTTTTCGACTTCGACTCCGACTCCTTAAATTCAAATTTGGATTTTCGACTCCGACTCCACTTAAACAAAAATTTTTGACTCCGACTCCGACTCCGACTCCGACTCCGACTCCGACTCCGACTCCACTCAAACAAAAATTGCGATTCCGACTCCAGCAGTTAAATTCAAAAATTTCGAACTCTGACATCATTCTTAGTGCTTACAAGTTACAGTAGAAACATTTTTTTTATTTCAACTATTTTTTTCGCTTGCTTTTGGGAATAAAAAAAATATACCACTTTTCCAATGAATCTAATCTCCAAATGCTATACAGTAAAGTACCGTAAAGACATAAAGATGCAGGCGCAACACATTACAAACAAATATATTTCAGTTTCGGAAACAAATGTATAACGTAATTATAATGCAAATAATTTTTATTTTTATTATAAAACAGCCATTATAAAATTAACAGTTTAATACTTTCAGTCTCAAGTGTACTTAAAAAGTTAAAATCATATACTTAATTACTTTGTCTATATATATATATATATATATATATATATATATATATATATATATATATTAGTTATATCATATTAATATATATATATATACATATATATTATTATTATTAATGTATATAATTTAAGGGGGAAGGGATGAAGGAGGAGATAGAACATAGAGGAGGAGAAGGAATGAGAGCTTTGAGTGGTCTGAGAGAATTATGGAAAGGGGGGATTTATCACAGAAAGTTAAGATAAGTATGTTTGAAAAAAATTTGTGTACCAGCGGTGTTGTATGGGTGTGAAACGTGGGGGTTGAATGCCAGGTCCAGGAAGAAGTTGGAAGTATTTGAGATGAAGGGGTTGAGAGCGGTTTGTGGGGTTAGCAGAAGGGAGAGGATTAGGAATAGGGTGGTGAGGGAGAGATGTGATTGGAGGAATGGGTTGGTGGGAAGAGCGGAGAAGGGAATGTTAAGTTGGTATGGGCATCTAGTGAGAATGGAGGAACAGAGAGTGGTTAGGAGAGTTTGGGAGGCGGAGGGGATAGGAAGGAGAGGAAGGGGGAGACCAAGAAGGAGGTGGATGGATGGAATAAAGGAGATGCTGGAGGAGGGAGGGATGAGGGAGGAAGAGGGTAGGGTGTTGGCGAGAGATAGAGTGGGGTGGAGGAGGTGGGTGAGGCGAGATGAGGGAAGTTGTGAATGAGCAAGAGGCTGTACGTACACTACCCCGCTCAAGCGGGACAAAAGTGTAGGTAAAATAAAAAAAATAATAAATATCATATATATATATATTATATATATATATATATATAATATATATATATATATATGATAATAATTATATAGTATATATATATATATATTATATATATATATATATATATATATATATATATATATATAATATATTATATATAGTATATATATATATTCGGTTTAATATTTAATAGCGGAGTTGAGGCAAGGATGTTTATGTCTCCTGGTTATTCAATTTGTAAAAT
>JABUQX010046579.1:17500-24962 GCA_015478945.1 Trachelipus rathkii
TAATAAGTGTAACTTGAATAAATAATAGATAACAATAATAAATTATAAATTTAATAAAATATATATATTATTAAGTATATATACATATATATATATATATATATAATATATATATAGTATGTATAATATATATAATATATATATATATATATATATATATATATATATATATATATATAGTATATATATATATATATATATATATATATATATATATATATATATTATATTATATATATTATATAGTATATATAATATAATATAATATATTATATAATATATATATATATATAATTATATATAATATATAATATGATTATATATATATATATTATATATATAATAGTGTTATAGGCGACAGGGCTATCAACCCGATCCCTTCCTTTTCGCTTGTATTACTCTTGGACCAGCGTTGAAATCTTATGCGCCTAGAACCACAATGCTCTTGGAGAGCTCTGGGAGAAAACGAGCTTTGAGGCCTAATGGAAGACAGATGTTAGTTCACTGAGAGGGTTTGAAATCCTACCTGAGTGTATAACTCAAGGACTAGGCAAGATTCGAAACGCATTTCGCGGAAAATAGTTTTTTCTGGAGTGCTCTGGGATCCAAGAAGTTTCATGCCAGAAGGAAGAAGATGCTGGTCCAACTGAACAGGGGCAAAAACCCTACCTGGGAGATGGTAACATAAATATAAATAAATATATTGGAAATATGATGAGTAGCGTTGCTGGCATTCAAGAAATCAAGGCAATGACCATGTAAGGGATTTGAAACAAGCAATTTGGTAGATTTTCAAACATTCAAGATCACTTACAAAAAACATCCCACATTCATTTTTAACTCTGAAAAAAATGTTGAAGTATCTGTGCTGTTCTTCAATGACTTTGAAATCAAGATTTAATGAGCTTCTGCAAATTGAATCAGTTTTGTCATTTATCCATTCAGCAAGCGAGCTCACACTAATTCTTGCTTTGAATCCCAAAATTTGTTGAATAGTCATTTTCATATTTAAAAATTAATGAAAACTGTAAACAAAGGTCACTTTAAACTGACAAACATACTGCCGATTACCTACGATTAGCATTGTCAACTTTTATACCAGACTTCAAAGCTTTGGTTGGGAGCATGCATACCCAAGATTCACGCTAATCCAATCCAAAGTATAAAGTAAAGTTTATATATTATATGATATATATACTATATTATATATATATATATATATTTATATATAATATATATAGGTATATATATATATTATATATATATATATATATATATATTATTTAGTGAGGGTGGAGGGTATTTATAGGTTAATATTAGTAAATATATATATATGATATATATATATATATATATAGATATATAGTTATATATATATGTATTATATATAGTAGTGATTATGTAATTGATATATATATATATATTGTATATTATATATTATATATTATATAGTGGAGGTAGTATATATAGTATATAATATTATATGCATAAGTATATTATATTATTATATTGATATATATATATATATATATATAGTATTATAATATATAGTATATATATAGGTATAGGTGATAGTATGGGTGTAGTATATATTATAATAAGTGTTATAGTAGAATGTATAGTATATATATATTAGTATTGATAGGTGGTGTATAGTATATATATACTATATAGTATATATATGATATATAATATATATATATATATAATATATATATTATATATATATATAAATATATATATATAAGTAGTATTATATATATATATATATATATGATATATAGTATATATATATTATATATATTAATATATATGTATATTATTTATATATATATATATATATGATAATTAATTTAAAATTATAATAGTGTATATATATATATTAGTGGGTAGATAGGTAGGTATATAGATTGTTACTATATAGTAGTATATATATGATATATAGTATTATATATGTAGATTATAGTTATGTATAGTGATTGGTGGTAGGTAGTAGTAGTATTGATATAGTTGATAGTTATGATTTAGATATGATTATTATATATATTTTGGTGTTTTGTGTTGTGGTGGTGTGTGTGGGTGTGGTTGGGTGTTGGTGTATATATATTTAGGGTATATAGTAGTATGTGATATTAGTATATTGTTGTGTATATATAAGATGATATATATATATATAATTAGTATATTATGATTAGTATATAGGTATATAGTATAGTAGGTTATGAAGTTATATAGTATGATATGTATTATAGGGGTATTAATTATGTAGTAGTATATATATATATAATATGAATATATATATATATATAGTATATATATATATATATATATGTATATATCATATATAATATAGTTATAAGTTGGAAGGGATTTGGATGGATGTACCGAAGTCTCCTTCAGTAGAAATTGCAGCAGTGGCGGTGAAACCGTGGGCTCGCGAGGAAAGGTGACCCGACCAGTGGAAGAAGGGGTACGTCTGAAAGCTTGAATTGGGGGTAGCGATGGTAGTTGAACTGTTCCCTAAATTAGGGTGAATAGTAAAAAAGGGGCTGGGTTGTCTGCAAGATGAGGAGATGAGTGTTATATATCTAAGTCATTTTAAAGAAATTTTACACTGGGCGCGTCATGGCGGAAGGTCGCAAAAATAGCTAAAAAGAGGCTGAACTGCTTATTACAGATAGAGTATACATAACAGAGACATTAAAATCATATTTAATGTATTTGTCTCGCTTTATAGTTAAAATATATGATATGTTGTTGGTGTTGTTGTGGTGGGATTGGAGAATGTCTTGATCTGGTGTGGTTGGGGGTTAAAGGAAGAATGTGCATTATTGTTAAATATGGGCTTGAAATTCTTATTTAAGATAATTCAATTTGTGTGTATGTTTGTTAGAGGATCGTTAGAGACTTGTGGTGGGTCTGAAGATGTCCATAAGGTTTGACGTCAAAACCGGTGTAGGATGACTAATAAATATGGGAATATCATCTTACTACTGTTATGCTGTTGTTATAGTGGAAGTTAGATATTTCTCCAGAAAGGGTGGTAGTATGTTATGGGTAATAAATTAAAGGTGGAATTAGGAAGAAATGATTTGGGTGAATTGAAGCTAAAAGTTTATAGTATCAATAAGGTAAGTATAGTATAATAATAATGAATGAATAATAATATAGATAATGATATAATGTAGTATTATTAGGGGTAATAATGAATAATGTAATAATAATGCGTATGAATATGGATTTAAGTAGTTCCACAAGAGTATAATGTAAAACGGTGTAGATAATTGTAGCCCAAAAATTTTGGTAAGTATTGTTTATTCATTAGTTATGGTTGTGTATAGTATTTTCTGTTTTGTGCCTTTTTTTAGAAAGTCGTTTTTTGACAGCATTGGTGCAGTTACTTTTATATGTTAGAATTGGTTGGTATAAGTTTTTTGGCTAGTTGTGTATGTGGTGTAACATCGTTTGATTATACGTGTGGAACTGATTAAGCATAATTGTATTGGATGTGTGGTTATTGTATTATTTTATGTTGATGTGATTATTATTATTATGGTTTTAATTATTATGTAGTTGTTAATTATTATTATTTATTAATTGAGTGATGTATTGATTTGAATTTGTTTAGGACTTTAGCTTTCAAAGTTCATCAGCAAATATTGTTCTTCTGACTTTTGCATTTAAGTGTGGTTTCTAAATAGATGTTCCTTGTCTGTGGGAGATAATTTTAATAAGAATGGTGAGTAGAGATATATTTAGTATTTTATTGTAGTTCGCGTAACGCGGTTTGTGACCGTAAACCTTAGTATCATCTTCAGAAGTTTTCGATTGCGGTAACAGAAAATCATGAATTTTATTTAAATAAGATTAAGATTATAAATAATATTGAATTTTTTTTAAGTAGGCATCGTCATGATTATAGTTAAATATAAGTGGAGCATACATTAAATATGATTTTATGTTCTTGTTTGTGATATCTTATGTAATAAGGCTTCAGCTCTTTAGTTTTTGCGCTTCGCAGAGGAGTGTAAAATGTTAAAAGGACTTAGATAATATTCATTTTAATGCAGACAACCCCAGCCCCTTTTTTTTATTCCCTAATTTAAGGGAGTTCAAATCATCGTATCCCCATCACTTTGGTAAGCCGGCCTTTCACTGGTGGTGTGTTCCAACGCTTTCGTTAGCCACGGTTTCACGCCTGCTGGCCCATGGTGTCTACTGGAATGGGGTGAGTTTGGTAGCAATCCATCCAATTGCTGTCCCTCGCTCATTGATATTATATATGGTATGTTGGTTAGGTTGTAGTGTTATGTGTGTGTTTAGTTAATGATTTATATTTGATGTATATAAGTAGTATATATATATATTTATATATTATATTATATATATTATGTATAGTAGCGGTAGTATTAGTTTGGGAGTAGGTGGTTATGTATGTAGTTGTGTTAGATGTGTATATGGTATATAGTTATATATTTGATTATTATTAGTTAGTATGGTACTATTTATGGTATGTGTGATATTTATAGTTATATTAGTGATGAATTATTTAGTTTGATATTAGTGGTAGTGAGTATATTTTTTATATATAGGTAGTTAGTAAGTAGTGATATAGGTAGTGATGAGGTATAGTAGTATAGTGATATATGATAGTATATGTGTGAGTATTGTATTAGGTATTGATGGTGGTAGTAGTGGTATGAGTATATATATTGGGTTAGTATTGTTTATATATGGTTATGGGTTGATGATAGTATATATTAGTATGTTATGATGTAGTGATTGATAAGTTTTAGTTATAGTATATTGTATAATGTATAGTATATTATATTATATTGAGGTGTATAGTGTGGTATTATATATGGTTATATAGTTGTATATATATTATGGGGTATGTAGTAGTGATATGTAGTTGTTAGGTTATTATGTGGTTTTAGTAGTGTTGATATAGTATGTATAGTATATGGTATATTTATAGTGATTATATATGAGTATAGTACTATGTGTTTAGTGTATTGTTTTTATAGATTAGGTGGTATATATATATATGATTATGGTGGTATTATATTTATATGATTAAAGGTTATATATATAATAGTAGTATAATAGGGTATTATTATATAATATTAGTTATAAGGTATATATTATAAATGTAGTTATTTAGTATATTTATTTATATGTGTAGTAAGTATAGTATGGGTATATATATATAGTATATATGTATGATTGTATTGAGTATAGGGTGATATGGGTATGATATATAGGTGGATTGATGTGATGGTTAAGATATATTATATATTTAGTATTGTTATATTGGTTGATATAGGTATATATTATTATTGTTGATGTATTTGATGTGGTTATATATAGTAGTATTTATATTATATTCATAGGGTAGTATATATATATATATATATATATGATATATAGTATAGTATAGGTGTGGTTGATATAATATATTATATATATATATATAATGATATTGTGTTATGATATGAGGTTATGTATATATGAGTATTATATATGAATAGGTTAGTAGGGGTGTAGTATTATGTATATATTATATAAGTTTAGGTTGTAGTTTGGTACTGATTGTATATATTATAGTAGTTGTATATATTAGTAGTGTATGTTAATGATATATATATTATTTAGTTGGTATTTGGTATTAGTATGGGATTGTTATGTATGGGGTTGGTAGTTTATGTTACTGTGACTTCTTTATGTTAGGCTTTTTGTGGATGTTGGGATTTGGAATGCGTTGACGAGTGTGAGTATGGCTAAGTGCTTGTCAATAAACATAAGGCTTTGAATCTGGTAATAAAGTTGGGATTCAATTTGCTAGATGGCGTGAGTATGTCGGCAGTGAGTGTTGTTGTGTGCAGTGTTGATAGAGGTTGATGCGTTTGTGTGTATGTGTTGTGTCATTATATTGTTATAATGATGGAAAGATGCCTGTATTCACTACATAATTTTGTGGGAGTCAAAGGGTTCAGTAAATGTTGGAAGTGTGAGCTCTGGTTGAATTTGGATAAATGACGAGACTGATTCAAAGTTTTGCAGAAGTCTATTAAATGTCTGATTTCAATAGTCATGAGATATCAGCAACAGTATTTCGGTCAACATGGTTGTTTTCAGAGTGTATAAATGAATGTGGGATGTTTGTTTGTAAGTGATCTGAATGTTTGAAAATCTACAAAATGGCTTATTTTCCAAATCCCTTATCATGGTCATTGCGACTTGGATTTTTCTTGGAATGCGAGGCAACGCTGACTCGCATCGCATGTAGTTGTCGAAGTTGATAGTTGTATTTATAGTTTATGTTGTTGACGCAGTGGCTCCCAGGTAGGTTTTTGCCGCCTGTCAGTTGGTCCAGCATCTTTGTGTTGCTTCTGCCAGTGAGAACTCGTGATCTCTCATGCGTGCTACGTCCAGGAGAACTTATTTCCCAGCGAAGAATTGTGGGGTTGTCCGATGGCCGTAGTCCGTTGGTAGTTATACGAGGCGGTGTGTTGTGTGGGGTGTGTTGCAGGTAGGCAGTGTTTGTCACCCTCTCAGTGAACTAGTATTAGTGTGCTTTCTTGGTCGCTATTGTTAGGGGCGTCGAAGGCGTCGGTTCTCTGCCAGAGCGTCTCCGTAGTAGGTCATATGTGGGGTTCTTGAGGCGCTAAGATTTCAACGCATGGTCCAAGAGTAAAAGTTACAAGCGCAAAGTGAGGAGGGATCGGGCGGTTGAAAGCGTCTGAATCGGGCTGCGTCTGGATTAACGTTATAGGATATGTGTAGTTGTAGGTAGTATATATAATATATATATATATATATTGAATGATATTATATATATTATATATATATTATATATATTATATATATATAGTATATAATGATATAGTATATTATAATAGTATTATATAATATAGTAGTAAGTATATATATATAGTATATATTATATAGTATTATATATATTATATATTATATATTATATTATTAAGTATATGTGTAATTATATATATATTGGTATTAATATATAATATTGTGTATGAGGGTAGTTATTATGAGTTATATGTTATGATGATGTATGATAGTATGGTGATTATCGTAGTTGTATTAGTGGTTTATTTGTAAGGTAGTATGATATATGTGGTATTAGGTAGTTGTGAATTAAATTATATATTATTGTGTTTATGTGATTTATTTTGATTCAGAGTCACTTATACAAATGGGCAACGTTGGTTTTCAGTGCTTGCTGAGTGAGATGGGAGAACAATTTCACTTAAAGAATCACTCCCAAGTGGCAGGTCGCAATCGACTGAGAAAGGGTGTCGCGCATCGACCGGTAGATCGCGATAGGAACGTGTTGTGGTCGACCCGTGTTTTAGAGTGGTTGGTATGATGGTTTTGTTTATTATTTTTTTCTGTTAAATTTAAAGGGTGGTTACAGTTGATCAGGTTCTGTTTAATTCTT
>JABUQX010046580.1:0-25000 GCA_015478945.1 Trachelipus rathkii
GGTATTGCTTCTGTTGGTTAGTTTAGTTGTTTAACCGTTTCGCATTTATCATTGAAACGCTTTCGCGTTATCACTTCATATATATATATATATATATATATATATATATATATATATATATATATATATATATATATATATATATATATATATATATATATATATATATATATATATATATATATATATATATAGATATATATATATATATATATATATATATATATATATATATATATATATATATATATATATATAATAATATATATAATATAATATAATATATATGAATATATATATAATATATATATAATAATAATAATAATAATAATAATAATAATAATAATAATAATAATAATATAATATAATATAATAATATCATGTATGTATAATAATATGGATGTAATATGGATGTATATATGTATATAATATAATAATAATAATAATAATAATAATAATAATAATAATAATAATAATAATAATAATATGTAATAATAATAATAATATATATAATAATAATATATATAATATATATATAGTATATAACATATATATATATATATATATATATATATATATGTATATATATATGTAATAATAATATATATATATAATATATATATATATAATAATAATATAAGTATTAATATATATATATAATAATAATAATAATAATAATATGTATAATAATAATAACAATAATATAATATATAATAATAATAATAATAATAATATGTGTAATAATAATAATAATAATAATAATAATAATAATAACAATAATAATAATATAATAATAATAATAATAATAATAATAATAATAATATATATATATATATATATATATATATATATATATATATAACATATATATATATATATATATATATATATATATATATATATATATATATATATATATATATATATATATATATATATATATATATGCTATATATATGGTTTAAAAAATAACATGTTTTGTTTAATCCAACTTAAAAATCAGGTTTTTTGGTTTGTTGTTTTTAAGTATTAAGTATAAATGACTTTTATAGCTAAGACATCTAATTATATATTTAGGGAGTAAAATAAATGTGGGAAACATGTTCAGACTTTATGATTACATGTGGAACTGCTGTTAAGTCGTGGGTCATAGAGGTTGAGCGGAGAATGGATGAGACTGTCTGACTGGTCATTGAATATCTCTCAAAGGAGGTACATCAATGACTGGAAAATTAACAATTTCAATTGTAATAACAATAAAGTCAGGAAATTAGTCTGCAACAGTTGAGGCTAAGAAAGGTTGGAAAGTGGATTAGAGTGGGAGGTAAAAGGTCAGAGCACCTTTAATTCAGTTTATGAAGGAGTGTATGTGTGGAGACCACCAGATAGCTACACTTTATAGAACTAGGAACAACGCCCTTATGTAGGAACTAGCAACTGTGATGGTGAAAAAGAAGATCAAGAAAACTTGGAGACATCAATCTACAACATTTAGAAAGAACATAATGGGATCCTTCTTAAAGATCACGAGAAGAAAATATCAAAATGTAAGGAACTGAAAGGTTTAGAGTTTTGTTTTCAAAGAAGATGTATTATGGTTATTACGAAAGATTATCATTAAGTAGATATATGAAAGAAAGCTGAGTTACTGAGGCATTAGAAAAGCAATACCATACTCTAACACAACAATAGGTATCAGAAGATCAGGAGGAGTCTGTTGCTTCAAAGGCTATCCTCAACATGTTCATTTGCTGTTAAGATGATCCGTCTTTCAAATTAGATAGGTAATGATGAGTGATGGAGTTATCAGCCTAAGAGTGGAGAGGAGACACAGTAACAGATCATTGATGCAAATGAAAGAAAAACATTGAACAAAAATTCTGAGGAACACCACTAGATAGATTTAAAGGATAAATGATGGCTATCTGTAAACCATAATGACTGGAACGAAAGTCGAAAAGGTTACAAAGAGGTTAATACTGAAAGTGGAAGTTTAGATATTAAAAGCCTTGTACTTTACTAATTTATCGAAAGCCTTCCGATATGTCTAGCCTCTAAAGAAAAGATTCACGAAATGTGGAAGGAGGCAGAGAACAAAGATTCTGGGAGAAAAGAAAGAAGATCACCAGTCATGGTCCTACAGAAACCACATGGCAATCAGATATAAGGTTGGAATATTTAGATGAGACCTAAATCTTCTTGTTAGAATAGATACTATCTGGAGAGCAGAGGAATCGATAGAATCTATGGATTTGGATTGTTATTTCAGGTTCCCTTCCTTTGTGCTGAATGAGTACGTCTATCAACAGGAGGTAAAGGATTGAAGTTTATAAAACCATGGCCAGTGTGAGGAAACAGGTTACTAAGCCATGGTGCATAGCGCTCAGAAGCTGCAAGTTTTGAGGACCACTGGAGGATAACTAACGCTCCGACTTTACTTACAGTGTTAAGCTCCAGGAGTGCAGAATAAACATTTAATGAGTTGAAAGGAAGCGGAGAGGAGGAATAGTTTGGAACCGTGAGTGGAATTAGAAAAAGTTTCGAACAGTTAGCCTAACCAAATTCAGTATACCTGGATAGGGAAGATAATGTACTATATTATATATAATATATATATATATTATATATATATATATGTATATATATGTATATATATGTATATATATATATACTATATATATATATATATATATAGCTATTTAACAACATTTTAACATATAATATAATAATAATATATATATATATATATATATATATATATATATATTTATATATATATATATATATATATATATTATATAACATATATATATATATATATATATATATATATATATATATATATATATATAATATATATATATATATATATATATATATATATATATAATAATAATAATATATATATATATATATATATTAGACGATAGAGGCTAACTCAGCCCTTCTTTTATTAGCGTTGTGAGACTCTTGGTTGGCATTGGGATCTTGTAATACAGAGCACGATCTTCTGGATCTCGGAGGCAGTTTCAGGCCCCGAAGGAATCACTGGTTCCACTGGGTGTGTAACTCAGGACTAGCATCGTGAAACCATTGCGCCGAGGTTTCTAGAGTGCTCACAAGTCAAGTTTCAGGGCCAGAAGTGCTGGTCGAGGTAATTAATGTGATACTATATAGGAGGATGGTAAAAGTAATAAATATATATATATATATGTATATATATTATATATATATATATATATATATATATATATATATATATATATATATATATATATATATATATATATATATATATATATATATATATATATATATATATATATATATAAAGACTATATATTTGATATTTATGAGTTGAAATAAACTTTTTCTCAAAAGTATAAGAGATATTTACCTTTAAACTTGGGATATAATCTTATATATGGATGGACGAATCTAGTGTAAATTTCAAGTCTGGGATGTATGTAGGGGTCCTGCCCCGAGCGTAACCATACGCCCCGCGTTTAAGCCCTTTTGGCTTTCCAAACCCGAGATTGAGTTAGGCCTAACGGCTAATCATCGACCCGGGTGTTCCGATGCGCATGAGAGAGAAGGCGAGTGACGCGCGCCGGTGCGTGCACAGTACGCAATATTTATTATTATTACGTCGAAGATTCGATTTCCGAAGGAAATCGAATCTGAGTCGAAAAACGATCCCTGTAAGGGATCGTTTTTTACGCACTCCGACTTTGCCTTCCGCCGTGGTTGCTTCTTCGCATCCGGTTCCGACGCCGACGTTGAGAGCCAGCCAGCCCCCGACTCCGAACTTATCGTATCGTGCTAAAATTTGGCGGGTGGTTAGATGATGAGGTAACCTCATTGTATACGAAGTTACGCCAGCGTGGGTCCCCCCGAAGGGGACCCCCCTTCAAACAGTAAATATTGATGAAGGCTGAAATTTGGTGAAAGGATTCAGAGTTGAATTTCTAGATGGTATAGGAATTCAAGGAGTTGGCTCCGGCTCCGGTGCTGGAGCCACTGCGGTGCTTAGTTAATAAACATTCGTATAACAACAATATTGGTGTCTTTATATATGTTATTGGATCTGTAGATTTCGAAAATAATGGTTTCAGAACCATCAAGAAAAAATAAATAAATAAATAAATAAATAAATAAAATTTCTTATTCTTTGTTTTATAACTTCTGAATTACGTTTTACCATCACCTAAAGAAGCGGTAAATCTAAATCGAAGCCACTATCCAACACTCCCCTCCTGACCATCTGTTGATCTATTGATCTGTATTGATTAAGGTCAAATTTTACTAAAAATTGTAACGTTTACATACCCTAAAGCGGTAAATCACTATAAATCAAACCACTATCCAACCACCATCCATCCACCTTCCTGGCCATCCTTGATCTATTGATCTATTGATCTATTGATTCAAGTCACATTTCGAGTATCATTTTGGATAAACATAACGAAGTTCTTTATACAAAGATCATTCAATATATGTTGACGTAACAAAGTTTTCACATTAAAATAATAAAGCTAACACAGGGATCATCTAAAACTAAGAAAATAATGCCCAAAGACAAACATACATCTTAAGCAAGAATAAACTGTTAACATTAACAAGTTCCACACTTATCACCAGTAAAGCAACTAACACGGTATGCAAAACGCAGCCTAATCTTACTTTTCAAGCATAACTCTAACATATTAACATTAATCTTACACTAACACAGTAACATTTAGCAAAAATTTATCACAACATTGGTTAATTATCATAAAGACCAGCGAATATATGCTAACATAACTTTCACATTAATAAAGCTAACATAGCATCAACTGAACTAAGAAAATAATGCCCAAAGACAAACATAACACATCTTAAGCGGGAATAAGCAGTCAACATTAACAAAGTTCCACACTTAACACCAGTAAAGCAACTCATGGTATGCAAAACGTAACCTAATCTTGCTTTTTCAAGCATAACTCTAACATATTAACGTTAATCTTACACTAACACAGTAACATTTAACTAAAATTTCTCACAACATTGGTTAATTATCAGCCTGGAGCAGAGAGTATGCTTAACAATAACAAAAGTTTTTCCGTCAATAAAAGCTAACATAGCATCATCTAAACCTAAGAAAATAATCTTAAGACAAACATGACACATCTTAAGCAAGAATAAACTGTTAACATTAACAAAGTCCCACACTTAACAACATAAAACAACTAACATGGTATGCAAACGTAACCTAATCTTGCTTTTTCAAGCATAACTCTAATTAATCTTACACTAACACAGTAACATTTAGCAGAGGTATCACAACATTGGTTGGTATCATACAGATCAGTGAAAGTATCTTACTTATAATAGTTCCACATTAATAAAGCTAACATAGCATAACAGACTAAGAAAATAATGCCCAAAGACAAACATAATACATCTTATACACGAATAAGCAGTCAACATTAGCAAAGTTTCCACACTTAACGCCAGTAAAGCAACTAACATGGTATGCAAAAACGTAACTTATTCTTACTTTTTCAAGCATAACTCTTAACATATTAACGTTAATCTTACACTAACACAGTAACATTTAACTAAAATTTCTCACAACATTGGTTAATTATCATACAGAGCAGCGAAAGTATGCTAACGTAACAAAGTTTTCACATTAATAAAGCTAACATAGCATCAACTGAACTAAGAATATAATGTACAAAGGCAAACCAGACACATCTTAAGCAAGAATAAACTGCTAACCTTAACAAAGTTCCACACTTAACACTAAGTAAAGTAACTAACATAGCATGCAAATACGTAACCTATTCTTACTTTATCAACCATATCTCCAACATAAAGATGTTAATTTACACTAACATGGTAATATTTAACTAAAATTTATCACAACAATGGTTAATTATCATACTGATCAACGAATATACTCTAACATAATAAAGTTTCCCCATCAATAAAACTGTATCATAACCATACCTAACCATCATAATACCTAACGAGTAAAGACGAATAAAGTAAAGTTTTTAGGCTTATCTCTTTTTAGACTCCGTCACCTTTCAGAAAATATCAACTCTAAAACATGAAAATGATTTTTATGCTTTAACCATTTGCATAAAGTGATGCAATACTTATTATATTTGACCCTCTGTCAGGAATACAACCAATGTGGCAGTCGCCATTTGGTTTACGATTAAATATAAATATTATAAGACTTAGACTATGATAGGATACGTATGAGGGTTGGAATCAATTTCACTTTTGGCGATGATCAGTCACCTGACTGGAAATACTATGTAAAGGTCCTTGTAAAGAGGACATTCGTAGGAGCAGAATGAGAGGTCATCATACCAACACAGCGAAAAATGTCTTACTGGCGAAATTTGGGTGTATAAACAGCTCTAAAAGGTAACGAGATTCTTTCTTTTAACCAATCAGAAGAAAGTAAACAAGAATACAATGCCCGAACGAACCATATCAGTTCAAAAGGGTATATAATCTCGCTAGACAACAACAACAATAACATAGTACAAAGATAAGTTCTTTGGATACTAACCAATGAATATATGCTAACGTAACATTGTTTTCACATTAATAAAGCTAACATAGCATTACCAGAACTAAGAAAATAATGTACAACGACGAATCTAACACAACTTATGCACGAATAAACTGTTAACATTAACAAAGTTCCACACTTAACACCTGTAAAGTAACTGACATTGCATACAAAACGCCTATTCATACTTTTACCAAACATATCTCCAACATATTAACATTGTTTACATTAACACAGCAATATTAGCAAATTTATCATAACCCTGATTTTGGTGTGCCACAGGCGGTGAAGTATGCTAACGTAACAGTTTCCACATTAATAAGCTAACATAACACAACCTGAACTAGAATATAATGTACAATGACCGACCTTTTACCATACGCACGAATAAACACTAACATTAACAAACTTAGCAGCAACAGTAAAAATTGCATAACCACTTCGTTCAAAGCAGAAACCTATTCACACTTTTCAAGCATATCTCTGACATATCAATGTTAATTTTACGTAACATCGTAATATTTAACAAATTTAGCATAAACCTGTCTAATCATCATACTGACAAAGAATATAAAGCGAACGTAACAAATGTTTTACATCAACTTCGTAAGCATTTAACAAGTTCATCATAACCTCATTAAATATCATAATCCCCAGCGAATAATCGCAAACATAAAAGTTTTAACCAAACATAACAAAAAATAACAAAATTTTATCTAACATAACATAAAAGTAAGTTCCTTGAGGTAAAATATCACGGTAAATTGTAATAGTTTACTGATTTTTAAAGCAGTAAATCGGTAAATCAGTAAATCAAACCACCCATCTCTGCAGTCCCCTACCGTCCCACCCGCATGTGATCTATTGAGCTATTGATTCAAAGTCATATTTCATGTATCATTTTGGACAAACATAACATAAAAATATGTTCTTTATATACTAACCTACGAATATATGCTTAATCAACAAAAGTTTTAGCATCAATAAAGCTAACAAATCATAACCTGAACTAAGAATATAATGTACAAATGCAAACCTAACACATCGCATATGAATAATCAGCTAACATCTGAAAAAATTCCCTACTGATCAAGGTAAACTAGCTAACAGATCATACAATACTCGATATGTTCTCACTTTTCGAGCATATTAGCAACAGGTAAAGCCGTATTATCTAGCAAATTCCCTTAACAAAGTGACCAATCTATCAAAGATGCCACCATATTGAACTATGAATTGATACTATCTTCATCAAAGTGTCACTCGTTTTGAGTATAACCTCATTTGACCTGTGAATAAACGTAGACATTAGCAAAAGTCTAGGGCAATCCTAACATTATTCAACAAAAACTTAACCTAGGTTCACGTTTCTAACACATCATCATCAGTTAACACAGTAATATCTTACAAAAACTCATCAGTTCTCTAACAAACCAGTGTTATTTCCACATTGTCATAGTAATATTTAACATAACGTACTTAACTTACGAATAACAGTTTTCATTAACCAAGGTATCTAAAAGCAACTACATTCCGTGAGAAAACCCAGGGGATGCGCCCCTTGAAAGAGTGTGAATCCTGCGAGAAGTCACCCCAGAAGGGACAAGCGAACTTTCTGCCTCAGCCCGAGGGGCTGAGGCCTTACCCCTCCTTCGGAGGGGTAAAGCCCGCTTACAACTTAGTATTTTATGTAATTTCAATATTCAATAAGTATCTTCAAAATATTGATTTTAATTGAAGATATTTAATATGTGAGAACATGGACAGACATACAAAATTCTAGTATTTTAATTTTAGAGCTCTTAAATTATGATGCAGAAACAAAATCTTTCTTCAGTTTCTGATGTATTATTTCCTCACTTAATCGGCAAATTAATCGACAGAAATTGACGATGACGATGACGATTGAGAAAAAATATGCCGATGACTGATGACGATGTGAGAAAAAATATGCCGATGATTAATCGTCCCATCACTAATATCTACCTATCTCATGCTCTTGTGCAAGAAGAATGTGTACCCACACAGACTTCTCTCATCAGTGATGCACCCTTCTACCATTCTCATTTCTCCTGCAGCATCAAAGGCACAGTTGCCCTTGCTGCTCGATCACCTATCCAGCCTGCTACAATCTCTCCAGCAGCACAATCAATATGAAGTTCCCTCCTCCCATCAAAAACTATAATAGATTATGTTAAAATGTCTCACACTCCTCAACATCACCCTCAGATGGACCATATGTTACAACCACACATACCTTGACCATCTGAAACTTAAATTTAACCATTCGAATTCAAGCACTTATACAAACAAGATCCACCATAGATGTATACCACTGGTCACTCATTAGAACCGCAATTCCTTCTCTCCACTCTCATTTCTCTTCACTACAACACATTCACATTTTACCTTACATCACTCGTCATCACCACTCCATTTCCTCTTTGCTTCAGTTACAGGAAGCAAATTAAATTTACCCTTTATAAATACATCCATCACCTCTCTCCTCTTCTCACCATTTTTTCCCCTAACATTCCTTTTACCAAGATGATTCATGCAATTCCGCCGGAAGATACAAGGTCGCTTACCGCGATCACGATAGGTGATACGGAGAGTCTATCCTGTATAAGAAGAATGTGGATATGATGAGCGAAAGAGAATTGAGCCATTGGGCATTTGAATGTCATAGGATGTGCCCAACACCCAAAATGCCGAATCTCATTTCTCCGATAATGATACTAATAGTGATGATCTCTCTCTCTCTCTCTCTCTCTCTCTCTCTCTCTCTCTCTCTCTCTCTCTCTCTCTCTCTCTCTATATATATATATATATATATATATATATATATATATATATATATATATATATATATATATATATATTATATATATATATATATAATTTAATATATATATATATATATATATATATATATATATAATATATTATATATTTTAATATATATATATATATATATATATATATATATATATATATTATATATATATATATTTATATATATATATATATAATAATAATATATATATATATATATATATATATATATATATATATTTATATATATATATATATATATATATGGCTTAAATAATGTTTTCATTAACAGCAAAATATAATTTTTAAAATCAGATATCTCAAACACTACAATAGCTACAGGGAAAAGGAATACATTGTTGGAATGCTGGTCCAATTTTATTGCGGAAAATGTAAAAAAAAAAAAAAAAAAAAAAAAAAAAAAAAAAAAAAAAAAAAAAAATCTCAAAAACTACAATAACTACAGCAAAAAGGAATACATTTTTGGAATCCTTGTAAAATTTTAGTTAGGAAACTGTAAAAAAAAATAAATAATAATAATAAATAAATAAAATAAAATATTTGGCTATTTTTTTTTAGGAGCAGGGGACAAATATATATATATATATATATTATTTGTAAAGTGCAATGTAGGGGGCTCGAGCCGCCGGAACACAAGGGGGGGACGTTTTCCATACCCGAGGGGAGGGGCGGAGGAACCCCCGCGACACCCAAATACCAAAGAGCGGGGGTTCCGGAGACCCCTCCCCGGAGGGGGGGAATTAGTTCCTACCTCCGTAGTTCCCGGAAAGGCCCGAGAGACCCCGACCTCTGCATCGGTGCGGTTAATACCCTTGGGGTAATTTCTTGAGTAAAAAAAAAAAAAAAAAAAGTAAAATTAAATATTGTTGTTTTTTTTGTTGATTTTTTTTTTTTTTTTTTTGTTTTTTTTTTTTTTTTTTTTTTTTTTTACATTTTCAGCACTAAAATTGGACAGGATTCCAACAATGAATTCCTTTTCCCTGTAGCTATTGTAGTTTTTGAGATAATTTTTTTTTTAGCTATAAGAAATTTTTTGCTGTTAATGAAATACATCTATTCCCTAATATATATATATATATATATATATATATATATATATATATTATATATATATATATTAATATATATATATATATATATATATATTATAATATATATATTATATATATATATATTATATATATATATATATATATATATATATATTATATATATAATATATATATATATTTAAATTATAAATATTTAATTTATATATATAATAAGTGTGACTGGCCGAAGTTTGAGCTCCTACAGCTTTTTCTCAAAAAGTATAAGAGATATTTGCTTTAAACTTGGAATATAATCTATATATGGGTTAAGCTCGAATCCGTGTAAATTTCAAGTCTGTAGGATGTATATAGAGGGGGGTCACCCCCGAGAGCGTAGCCGCTACGCCCGCGTTTAAGCCCTTTTGGCTTTCCAAACCCGAGATTGAGTTAGGCCTAACGGCTAATCATCGACCCGGGTGTTCGATGCGCATGAGAGAGAGAGAGAGCGAGCGAGCGCGCGCGCGCGTGCGTGCACATACACATGTTATTATTATTATTATTACGTCGAAGATTCGAAAAACGATCCCTGTAAGGAGGGGTAAAGCCCGCTTACACCCCTTCGGGGTGATCCCCCCTCGCAGGATTCACACCCTTTCAATGGGCGCATCCCCCTGGGTTTTCTCTCGGAAGGTAATGTGTTGCTTTAGATACTCTTGGTTAATGAAAACTGTTTATTCGTAAGTTAAGTACGTTATGTTAAATATTACTATGACAATGTGGAAATAACACTGGTTTGTTAGAGAACTGATGAGTTTTTGTAAGATATTACTGTGTTAACTGATGATGATGTGTTAGAAACGTGAACCTAGGTTAAGTTTTTGTTGAATAATGTTAGGATTGCCCTAGACTTTTGCTAATGTCTACGTTTATTCACAGGTCAATGAGGTTATACTCAAAACGAGTGACACTTTGATGAAGATAGTATCAATTCATAGTTCAATATGGTGGCATCTTTGATAGATTGGTCACTTTGTTAAGGGATTTTGCCTAGATAATACGGCTTTAGCCTGTTGCCTAAATATGCTCGAAAAGGTGAGAACATATCGGAGTATTGTACGATCTGTTAGCTAGTTTACCTTGATCAGTAAGTAGGGAATTTTAAGGATGTTAGCTGATTTTATTCATACGCTAGGTATGTTAGGTTTGCATTGTACATTATATATTCCTAGTGGAGGTTAATGATTTGTTAGCCTTATCGATGCTAAATTTGTTGATTAAGCATATATTCGTAGGTTAGTATATAAAGGAAACATATTTTTATGTTATGTTTTGTTAAAACTTGATACATGAATATGACTTGAATCAAATAGATCAAATAGATCACAGGCGGGTGGGACGGGTAGGGGACTGCCGGGATTGGGTGGGTTTGATTTACTGATTTACTGGATTTACTGCTTTAAATCAGTAAACTTTTTACGTTTTACTGTGATATTTTAACTCAAGGAACTTATTTTTATGTTATGGTTAGGATAAAATTTTGTTAATTTTTTGTTATGTTTGTTTAAAACTTTGTTATGTTTGCGATTATTCGCTGGGGATTATGATATTTACGACGAGGTTATGATGAATTTTTTTGTTAAATGTTACGAAGTTGATGTAAAAAAACATTTGTTACGTCAGCTTATATTCGGTGTAAGTATGATGATTAGACAGGTTTATGCTAAACTTTTGTTAAATATTACGAATGTTAATGTAAAATTACATTGATATGTCAGCGATATGCCTGAAAAAGTGTTGATAGGTGACGAGTTTGAACGAAGTGTTTGTACTTTACTGGTTGTTAAGTGCGAAAAGTTTGTTAATGTTAGTGTTTAATTTCCGTGCGTATGGTGTGTTTGGGTTTGTCATTGTAGCATTATACTTAGTTCAGGTTATGTTATGTTAGCTTTATTAATGTGGAAACTTTGTTACGTTAGCATATTTTCACTGCTCTGTATGATAATTAAACAGGGTTATGATAAATTCTTGCTAAATATTGCTGTGTTAATGTAAAATTAACGTTAATATGTTGGAGATATGTTTGGTAAAAGTATGAATATGGCTACGTTTTTGTATGCAATGTCAGTTACTTTAACAGGTGTTAAGTGTGGAACATTTGTTAATGTTAACAGTTTATTCGTTGCTTAAGTTGTGTTAGATTCGTCGTTGTACATTATTTTCTTAGCTCTGTATGCTATGTTAGCATTATTAATGTGAAAAACAATGTTACGTTAGCATATATTCATTGGTTAGTATCCAAAGAACTTATCTCTGTACTATGTTATTGTTGTTGTTGTTGTCGAACGAGAATATATACCCTTTTGAACTGATATGGTTCGTTCGGGCATTGTATTCTTGTTTACTTTCTTCTGATTGGTTAAAAGAAAGAATCTCGTTACCTTTTAGAGCTGTTTATACATCCGAATTTCGCCAGTAAGACATTTTTCGCTGTGTTGGTATGATGATCTCTCATTCTGCTCCCACGAATGTCCTCTTTACAAGGACCTTTACATAGTATTTCCAGTCAGGTGACTGATCATCGCCAAAAGTGAAATTGATTCCAACCCTCATACGTATCCTATCATAGTCTAAGTCTTATAATATTTATATTTAATCGTAAACCAAATGGCGACTGCCACATTGGTTGTATTCCTGACAGAGGGTCAAATATAATAAGTATTGCATCACTTTATGCAAAATGGTTAAAGCATAAAATCCTTTTTCAATGTTTAGAGTTGATATTTTCTGAAAGGTGACGGAGTCTAAAAAAGAGATAAGCCTAAAAACTTTACTTTTATTCGTCTTTACTCGTTAGGTATTATGATGGTTAGGTATGGTTATGATAAGCTTTATTAATGGGGAAACTTTATTATGTTAGAGTATATTTGTTGATCAGTATGATAATTAACCATTGTTTGTGATAAAATTTTAGTTAAATATTTACATGTTAGTGTAAATTAACATCTTTATGTTGGAGATATGGTTGATAAAGTAAGAAATAGGTTACGTATTTGCATGCTATGTTTAGTTACTTTACAGGTGTTAAATGTATGGGATCTTTGTTAAGGTTAGCAGTTTATTCTTGCCTAAGATGTGTCTGGTTTGTCCTTGTACATTATATTCTTAGTTCAGTTTGATGCTATGTTAGCTTTATAATGTGAAAACTTTGTTACCGTAAGCATACTTTCGCTGCTCTGTAATGATAATTAACCAATGTTGTGAGAAATTTTAGTTAAATGTTACTATGTGTGGTAGTGTAAGATTAACGTTAATATGTTAGAGTTATGCTTGAAAAAGTATGAATATTTAGTTTACGTTTTGCATACCATGTTAGTTGCCTTTTACTGGGTGTTAGTGTGGAACTTTGTTAATGTTGAACTGCTTATTCCTGCTTAAGATGTGTTATGTTTGTCTTTGGGGGCATTATTTTCTTAGTTCATTGAATGCTATGTTAGCTTTATTAAATGTGGAAACTTTATTATGTTAGCATACTTTCACTGATCTGTATGATAAATTAACCAATGTTGTGTAAATTTTGCTAATGTACTGTGTTAGTGGTTAAGATTAATGTTATATGTTAGAGTTATGCTTGGAAAAAGTAAGATTAGGTTACGTTTTTGCATACCATGTTAGTTGCTTTACTGATGTTAAGTGTGGGGACTTTTGTTAATGTTAACAGTTTATTCCTGCTTAAGATGTGTTAAGTTTGTCGTTGGGCATTATTTTCTTAGTTTAGATGATGCTATGTTAGCTTATTAATATGTAAAAAACCTTGTTACGTTAGCATACTTTCGCTGCTCTGTATGATAATTAAACCAGGTTATAATAAATTCTTGTTTGATGTTACTGTGTCAGGGTAAGATTAACGTTAATATGTTTAGAGTTATGCTTGAAAAAGTAAGATTAGGTACGTTTTGCATATCATGTTAGATGCTTTTAACTAGGTGTTAAGTATGGAACTTTTTTAATGTTGACTGCTTATTCCCAGCTTAAGATGTGTTAATGTTGTCTTTGGCATTATTTTCTTTAGTTCAGTTGATCTATGTTAAGCTTTATTAATGTGGAAAATTTATTATGTTAGAGTATATTCGTTGGTCTGTATGATAATAAACCAATGTTGTGATAAATTTTTGTTTAATATTACTGTGTCAATGTAGAATTAACGTTAATATGTTAGAATTATGCTTGAAAAAGTAAGATTAGGTTACGTTTTGCATACCGTGTTAGTTGCTTTACTGGTGATAAGTGTGGAACTTTGTTAATGTTAACAGTTTATTTCCTGCTTAAGATGTGTTTATGTTTGTTCTTTGGCATTATTTTCTTTAGGTTTAGTGATCCTAAATGTTAGCTTTATTAATGTGAAAACTTTGTTAGCATATATTGATTGATCTTTGAATAAAGAACTTGATTTTATGTTATGTTTTATCCAAAATGATACTCGAATGTGACTTGAATCAATAGATCAATTAGATCACAGAGACCAAGGATGGCTAGGAAGGTGGATGGATGGTGGTTTGATTTACTGGTTTTGATTTAGTGATTTTACTGCTTTAGGTATGTAAAACGTTACAAATTTTAGTAAAAATTTGACCTTAATCAATAGATCAATAGATCACAGATGGTCAGGAGGGAGGTTGGATAGTGGTTTGATTTAGTGATTTACTGCTTTAGGGTATGTAAAAACGTAAATTTGTAAGTTATAAACAAAAAATAAGAAATTTTATTTATTTATTTTTTTATTTATTTATTGATTTATTTTTTTTATCTTTAATGGTTCTGAAACGGCATTATTTCGAAATACTATACAGATCCAATAACAATATAAAGACAAACAATATTTGTTGTTATAACGAATGTTTATTAACTAAGCACCGCAGCGGCTCCAGCACCGGAGCCGGAGCCAACTCCTTGAATTCCAATACCAAGTCTTTCTAGAAACTCAACTCTGAATCCTCTCACCAAATTTCAGCCAATTACGAACACTTCGATTTTTTAATGGGGGTGGGGGGTGGGTCCCCCCTTCGGGGTGACCCACGCAGGCGTTACTTCGTATACAATGAGGTTACCTCATCATCTAACTACTCTCCAAATTTTAGCACGATACGATAAGTTCGGAGTCGGGGGCTGGCTGGCTCTCAACGTCGGCGTCGAACCGGATGCGGGCGAAGCCGAGATCAAGACCCGCCTAGCCGCCGCCTGCGCGCAAGTTCCATCCTCACAGGGAATCGTTTTTTTCGACTCAAGATTCCGATTTCCTTCGAAATCGAATCTTAGACGTAAAATAATAATAATAACATCGGGTGTATGTGCACGCACGCGCGTGCATGCGCACGCGCGCGCGCGCTCGCTCGCTCTCTCTCTCTCTCTCATGCGCATCGAACACCCGGGTCGATGATTAGCCGTTAGGCCTAACTCAATCTCGGGTTTGGAAAACCAAAAGGGCTAACGCGGGCGTAGCGGCTACGCTCTCGGGGGTGACCCCCTCTAATATACATGCCTACAGACTTTGAAATTTAACACGGATTCGAGCTTAACCGCATATATAGATTATATTCCAAGTTTAAAGCAAAATATTCTTCTTATACTTTTTGAGAAAAAGCTGTAGGAGCTCAAACTGGCCAGTCCACTACTTAATATATATATATATATATAATATATATATATATATATTATATATATATATATATATATATATATATATATATATATATATATATATATATATATATATATTATATATATGTATATATATATATATATATATATATATATATATATATATATATATATATATAATATTATATATTATATAATTAATATATATATATATATATATATATATATGTTTATATAATATATATAATATATATATATATATATATATATAGAGAGAGAGAGAGAGAGAGAGAGAGAGAGAGAGAGAGAGAGAGAGAGATCATCACTATTAGTATCATTATCGGAGAAATGAGATTCGGCATTTTGGGTGTTGGGCACATCCTATGACATTCAAATGCCCAATGGCTCAATTCTCTTTCGCTCATCATATCCACATTCTTCTATAGCAGGATAGACCTCTCCGTTATCACCTATCGTGATCGCGGTTAGCGACCTTGTATCTTCCGCGGCGCGGAAATTGCAATGAATCATCTTGGTAAAAGGAATGTTAGGGGAAAAAATGGTGAGAAGAGGAGAGAGGTGATGGATGTATTTATAAAGGGTAAATTTAATTTGCTTCCTGTAACTGAAGCAAAGAGGAAATGGAGTGGTGATGACGAGTGATGTAAGGTAAAATGTGAATGTGTTGTAGTGAAGAGAAATGAGAGTGGAGAGAAGGAATTGCGGTTCTAATGAGTGACCAGTGGTATACATCTATGGTGGATCTTGTTTGTATAAGTGCTTGAATTCGAATGGTTAAATTTAAGTTTCAGATGGTCAAGGTATGTGTGGTTGTAACATATGGTCCATCTGAGGGTGATGTTGAGGAGTGTGAGACATTTTAACATAATCTGAATTATGTTTTGGATGGAGTGAGCAGGAACTTCATATTGATTGTGTTGAGAGATTTAAATAGTTGGATAGGTGATCGAAAAAGGGGTGGTATAACTCGTGCCTTTGCTGCTGCAGGAGAAAATGAGAATGGTAGGAAGGTGATTGATTTCTGTGATGAGAGAAGTCTGTGTGTAAGTAATACATTCTTCTTGCACAAGAGTATACGAGAGTTAGGGTAGATAATAGTGATGGGACGATTAATCGTCATCGGCATATTTTTTCTCAATCGTCATCGTCATCGGCATATTTTTTCTCAATCGTCATCGTCATCGTCAATTTCTGTCGATTAATTTGCCGATTAAGTGAGGAAATAATACACCAGAAACTGAAGAAAGATTTTGTTTCTGCATCATAATTTAAGAGCTCTAAATTTAAAGTACTAGAATTTTGTATGTCTGTCCATGTTCTCACATATTAAAATTTTTTAAAATCAATATTTTGAAGATACTTACTATATATTAAAATTACATAAAATATTAAGTTGAAATATAAGGAGCATGAATGATTTTAATATTAATTAAATAAATCATTATTATTATTAATCAAGAGAAATTATTATTATTATTATTATTATTATTATTATTATTATTATTATTATTATTATTATTATTATTATTATTATTATTATTATTATTATTATTATTATTATTAAATATTATTATTATTATTATTATTATTATTATTATTATTATTATTATTATTATTATTATTATTATTATTATTATTATTATTATTATTATTATTATTATTATTATTATTATTATTATTATTTATTATTATTATTATTAATTATTATTATTATTATTATTATTATTATTATTATTATTATTATTATTATTTATTAATTATTATTATTATTATTATTATTATTATTATTATTATTATTATATAAGCGAGCTATGAATGATTTTAATATAAATTATAAATCATAATTATTATTAATCAAGAGAAATTATTATATTTATTATTAATTATTATATTATAGATTATCTGTTATTATTATTATTATTATTATTATTATTATTATTATTATTATTATTAAATAGAAATTAGAAAGAAAACCAAGATGTTAATTAATAACAGGAAAACTTCCTATGTATTAAAGAGATTCTTAATGTATTTACACATTTAAATTATAATGAAGCGACCACAATTTAATTCTTCCATATTATAAATTTGTTAAATATATTAAAATAATAGAAATTTTGATAAAATATACTTTTTCATTTAATCGTCATTGTCATCGTCAAAATTTACTATAATCGCCATCGTCATCGTCATCGTCATCGTCAAAAATTCTTAATCGTCCTATCACTAGTAGATAGAGATGGTATCGAAGCAAAAAGTATGCATGATTTTGTGTGGGTGAAGATGTTGAAGTATGTAATGAATGTAAAATCAGTGAAGGGGTTGGGGATGAGAATATTATGATTTATGTGAGAATATTGTTTCATTTTAGATTACGTTACTGTTGGGGACATATGGAGAGGACATAGATTGGAGAAGGAAGAGAGATTAAGTAATGGACTATGGAAGTGGTTAGGTTAATTTAAGATGTGATGAAGTTAGGTGAACTAGGTTTTATTGTAAGGTTTATTAGTGTTGTAGGGTTAGGTTTATTATGTGTTTTAGTTATGGTTAGGTTAGGTTAGGTTAGTTGGGTTAGGTTAGGTTAGGTTAGGTTAGGTTAGGTTAGGCTGAAACTGAACAGGCCTGGACACAAATGAAAGATGCCTTTGTCAGTAGTGCAGGAGAAGTATGTGGATATGGCTAAAGTAGGAAGTAAGAATATGAAGAGTGAGTGGTGGAATGAAGAGGTGAAGCGAGCCGTTGAAAATAAAAAAAATTGGCTTGGTTGAACGTATTAAAAGCGAATGATGAGGTCTCAAAAGATAGGTGTATAGAAATATATAAGGAGGAGAAAAGGAAGACTAAATTTTTCATACGTGGGTGTAAAAAAGAGGTAAATGAACAATTTGGAAGTAGGATGAATGGGACTTACAAGGGAATAGGAAGCTCTTCCGGAAGAAAGTTTGAAAGGTAAAAAAGTGGATAATGAATAGGGATGGTACTTTCGTGACTGATAAAATGGATAAGAGGAGAGTGGGAAGGGAACACTTCAAAAATCTGCATAATATTGACAGTAACGAAGAGGTGATAGTGAATGTGTGTGTGTTTGATAGAGTAAGAAAAAATAGGTATTTTGGGATGAAGTAATTAGTAAGGAGGAGATAATAAGTAGAGTGAGAAAGTTAAAGCATGGTAAATCCCCAGGTATAGATGAAATTACTGGTAAAATGATCAAGAATGAAGGCGAGATTGTGATTGACTGGATATGAAATTTGTGTAATAAAGCGTTTATGGAGGGTATAGTTCCGAAGGATTGGAGGAGAGCAGTAAAAGTACCTTTATATTAATGTAACGGAGATAAGGAAAACTGCAGGAAGTGTAGGGAAATTAGGTTGTTCAGTTTGTAGAGAAGATATATGCTGGCATTTTGTTCGTAAAAATTCATCTACTGACTGAGGAACTGATTGGCGAAAGAACAAGATGCATTTAGAAGTGGTAGAGGTTGTGTAGATCAAATCTTCACATTGAAACAAATGATTGAGAAAATGAGAGAGAAGGAGAATAAATTGTATTTAGGTTTCATGGACTTGCAACAGGCGTATGACAGGATTAATATGGATGCTCTGTGGCAGGTGTTAGTGATAAATGGTGTTGGTGGTAGGCTTTTGAATGGAATCAAAAGTATGTATGTCGATAGTGAAGCGTGTGTAAGAATAAATGGAACTGAAAGTGAATTCTTTAATATTAATAGTGGAGTGAGACAGGAATGTGTTATGTCTCCTTGGCTATTTAATTTGTATATGGATGAGGGGATGATAGAATTTGAGGAAGGGATGGTAGGGGAAGGTGTTAGATTGATGGAGAATGGAAGAGAGTGGAGTGTGCCTTCCTTATTGTAGGCTGATGTTTCGACTTACGTCATGTTCTTCTGAGCTATCCTATTTCCGTGCATGTTACGTACCTTGTCCAACATCTGTGGGAAGTGAATTAAGGTTAACGAAAGGTATATATATATATATATATATATATATTATAAATATATATATATATATATATATATATATATATATATATATATATATATATATATATATATATATATATATATATATATATATATATATATATATATATATGAAATAAAATAAGTTTGATATTCATACTATTCTATAAATTAATCAAACACTAGAAAAGAAATTAATCTCTCAAAATTTTATACATCCGCATCTAATAATGCGGATATTTCAAAATAGTAAATTTGCCGATGCGTATGTCACATACATCACTAATATATATATATATATATATATATATATATATATATATATATATATATATATATATATATATATATATATATATATATATATATATATATATATATATATATATATATATATATATATATATATATATATAAATATATATGAGTGAAGACATATAAATAGAATGTAGATATATATAGAGGTAAAAAAGAAGAGTTATATATATATATATATATATATATATATATATAGAGAGTATATATATATATATATATATATTTATATATGATTATAAAAATATATATTATATATATATATATATATATATATATATATATATATATATATATATATATATATATATATATATATATATATATATATATATATATATATATATATATATATATATATATATATATATATATATATATATATATATATATATATTAGGGTGTGCTGAATATTGTTTGTTTTTTATGTATTTGGTCTCTTCGGCCAAAATACCGAATATTCGGTATTCGGCTTTTTGCCGAACTATTCGGGCCGAATATTGAGCTTTATAAACAATAAATTACGTCAACATAAGGGAAAGTTATTTCAATTTAAAATTGAAATTTTAGAAACTTATTTTCCAAAAAAATAAAAATATAGCCAAATTTTGTAGCCAATATGGCGAAAATCTTTGTCATTTGTCAGATCCTATAAGGGCCTTTGACATTTTTCAATATTCTAAAAAATAGAATTCATTTAGTGATACGGGATAATGGACCAAACATGGTAGCTGGTATAAAGGAGAGTGGCTTGCTATCAATTTCATGTTTTATTCACATGTTGCAACTATGCATTCACGATTCAATATTATGTCAGAAGTCTGTTAAAGATATTTTATTTACTTGCAGAAGCATATCCTCTCATTTTCACCATTCAGCAACGGCAGCTGCAAAGCTTAAAACTTTACAGATGCAGCTGAATGTCAAACAGCATAAATTAATTCAAGACGTTTCTACACGCTGGAACAGAACTTTTGATATGCTTAAAAGATTGTTTGAACAAAAAGTTCCCCTATCCATATACACTGCTGAATGCAATCAGAAAATGTTGACTGATTTTCAGTGGCAAAATTATTCCATTTACTTGAGCCATTTGACAACATCACTAAAACAAGCATTAAACGTAGTAACAGTCGCCCAAGTGATCCCTTCCATTTTAGCAATAAATCTATTTTTAAATAAGACAATTAAAAGCAAAAGCTTCAGTGGAATAATTACACTCATTGAAGAGCTTAAGAAATCAGTAGAAAAAGACTTTCTAAGTTTCTATGTGATAAATCTTTGTGTGTAGCTACTTTCTTAGATCTGTGATTCAAGCTAATTTTTCAACATGAATCAGATGAATCAGTAAAAAAATATGGTCGTTGAGGCATGAAAAGAAATGCATGAAAATTTAGCTCCTGACTCTTCTGCTGACGATGATTCACGTAGTGGGGAAAGTGAAGCTGAAGGTTCCATTTTCACTTCTTTAATGGATTGTTTTAAAGAAATTGTGGCATCAAAATCATCATACAGAAAAGAAAGTGAGAGTGAAAAAAGAAAGTCCCATTCTTCTGACGATGTGATTATTGTACATAAAAGTAAAAGGCTACATACGGAATTACATCAAGAAATAAATAAATATATAAGTTTGCCTACTTTGACCAGTGAAGACAATGATATTCCCTTCAATTGGTGGAAAAACACTGGAAATAGTTTTATGAATTTGAAAAAACTAGCAATAAAATACCTTTCAGCTCCACCGTCATCAGTCGAAAGTGAAAGAATATTTAGAACAGGAGGAAATATTTATGAAGCCACAAGAAATAGGTTATCCCTTGAAAATGGAGAACTGCTAATGTTCTGTCATTTTAACCTTAGAGCTTATTCAAATGAAGTTTAGTTTAATATCTTTAACTACGAAACTTTTCAATTTTCATTTAATTATTTTTAATATGTGAATGGTTTGCTATAGGTAAGAAATAGTTATTTACTTTTTGTTTTATTACTTTGTATATAATAACACTGGTAAACATGAAATTTCTTGGACGGGGTTTCGCAATTGATTATTGATGTGCTGATTCCAAAAATGTAATCGGTTTTTGCATATCACATCGCATTTGTGAGATATTGTGTGTAACACAGATTTGTAAAATTTTATGATTTTTACCTTTTTCAAGAGGGTCTATCACAATTATTGGGATATATATATATATATATATATATATATATATATTTGAAGGGAGAGAAACAAATCTCAATATATATATATATATATATATATATATATATATATATATATATATATCTATATATTATATATATATATATTTTTTTAAAAGAATATATATATATATATATATATATATATATATATATATATATATATATATATATATATATATATATATATATATATATATATATATATATATATATATATATCTTTTCTTTCTTTCTTCACCTTCCTCTTTGCCCCAAGATTGGGGGGTAAGGTGCTGACAAGCATCGGAAAAGAAAAGCAGTAGGAGAATATGACAAAAGTCGAAAAGAAAGCCCAGCCTTACCGCCCCCTCTGTACCATTAATTAATAAGAACTCGTCGCAGTCAGAAAATCCACCCTAGAGCTTCATGGGACCGCGACGGACCCTCACTATGGTAAATCGTCAATGTAAGGGTTCATCCTTTGGCCCAGGTGGGCCACAACCATGCCCCCATACAAAACCCCGCCATTCTCTCCTATCATGCACCTTTATTCTCGCCTCTGCCAACGTTCACCGACTCAATCCACTTCCTCTTCGGCCGGTCGGTTCCCAAACACACTCTCCACTATACATCCGCTTAACCAACCGACTATCTATTCATCCTTTCCACATGACCAAACCATTTCAACATACTTTCATTTATTCTCTCATTTACCCCTTTCTTCACACCACACAACTCTCTAATACGTTCATTCCTCATTTTATTAATTCTTCTCACACCTAGCATGCCCCTAAGATTGTCCATCTGAACACATTGAACTTTAGATCTATACTTCTTATTCCAGACCATAGTCTCACTACTATACAATAACACAGGTAACAACATACCCTCATGTAAGACCCTAGCGCACTCAAGACTTAGTCCCTTTACATCCACCAACGATTTAATTGCACCAGCCACCTTCCTGCCATTCACAACTTTCCTACTACACTCCATCATCCGTTCCCTTCATCCAACACATACCCTAAACATTTAAACTCAGACATTTGCTCCAGCTGCTCAAATTAATCCAACATAACTCATGAGGACTGTCCTCACTCACAAACATAACCTTACTCTTATCTATGTTTACTTTCAACCCTCCTTTTACATACCCTGCCAAATCTCTACCAATCCTCTCAAACTCTTCAGATTCGCCACACAAAACCAAATCATCCGCATATAATATAGGTAGGGCACCCTCCACTCCCCTCCATTCTCCATCATTCTAACACCATTTCCTGCCATCCCCACCTCTAACTCTTTCATAACCCCATCCATATACAAATTGAATAACTAAGGAGACATAACACAACCTGTCTCACTCCACTATTAATCCTAAACCAATCACCATTGACACTATTTATTCTTACACATGCTTCACTATCGTCATACATACTTTTGATTCCATTCAGTAGCTTACCACCAACAATCCCATATCACTAATACCTGCCATAAAGCTTCCCTATTAACTCTATCATACGCCTGTAAATCCATAAAACCTAAATATAATTTATTCTTCTTCTCCTTCTCAATCATTTGTTTCAACGTAAAGATTTGATACACATCCTCTAACACTCCTAAACGCACCTTGTTCTTTCTTCTTCACCAATCAGTCCCCCAGTCACTGACGCACTCTTTTCGAACAAATAGCATATGCCTCTCCCTAATAAATACTAATATATATATATATATATATATATATATATATATATATATATATATATATATATATATATATATATATATATATATATATATATGAGTATATATATATATATTTATATATATATATATATATATATATATATATATATATATATATATATATATATTATATATATATATATATATATATATATACATATATATATATATATATAAATATATATATATATATATATATATATATATATATATATATATATATATATATATATATATATATATATATATATATATATATATATATATATATATATATATATATATATATATATCAAAGACTTGTGTCATATCATTGCGATATGACACATGTCTTTGATAGATATATGTTAAACATATAATACAACTATGAATAAAGAGTAATATGGGACAACAATGAATGTAATAGAAGGAATGGGTTTAGTTAATGTAAACATACCTACGATGGTAGTAACTTTCTCTTCGTAGACGATCTACTGTGCATAGCGTCTGGAATATCCCTCATCAAGCTCCAACAATAGTCGGCCATCATATTGATATCCCACTTGCCCTGGTAACGTCCTTCCATGAACTTTAGATCTTGATGGAAGCGTTCACCCTGCTCATCACTAACATCGCCTAGGTTATCCGGAAATT
>JABUQX010046580.1:30000-31670 GCA_015478945.1 Trachelipus rathkii
GTGAAGAAAGAGTAAATGAGAGAATAAATGAAAGTACGTTGAGATGGTTTGGTCATGTGGAAAGGATGGATGATAGTCGGTTGGTTAAGCGGATGTATAGTGGTGAGTGTGTTGGGAATCGACCGGCTGGGAGACTGAAGAAAAGGTGGATTGAGTCGGTAAAAGAACGCATGGAGGAGAGCAATGCGAGTTTGGCAGAGGCGAGAAGAAAGGTTCATAATAGGAGTGAATGGCGGGTTTTGTGAGGGGGTATGGTTGGGGCCAACCTTGGCCATGGGATGAACCCTATATTACCGAGATTTCATAGTGAGGGTCCGTCGAGGGTCCGCCGCAGTCCTGTGAAGCTCTAGGGTGGATTTTTCTGACTAAGACGAGTTCTTACTAAAAGGTATAAAGGGGGCGGCAAGGCTGTACTTTCGTTTCGACTTGTGTCATATTCTTCTACTACTTTTCTGTTTCCAGTACATGTCACGCACCTTACCTCCAGTCTTGGGAAGAGAAGGTAGGTGGATGATGATGATGATGATATATATATATATATATATATATATATATATATATATATATATATATATATATATATATATATATATATATATATATATATATAAACAAGAATATATATATATATATATATATATATATATATATATATATATATATATATATATATATATATATATATATATATATATATATATATATATATATATATATATATATATATAAAGAGTTATATTATATATATATATATATATATATATATATATATTTATATATATATATATATATATATTTATATATATATATATATATTATATATATATATATATAGTTATATATATATATATATATATATATATATATATATATATATATATATATATATATATATATATATATATATATATATATGAAAAGAACGCAAATTCTCAATATCATTACAAACCCCAAAAAATTTTAATTTCATGGAGAGCGCTGTTAACCAAAATCAGTTTTGCTTTCTCCGTAATTGCTTTAAACTCATTTTGTCAAAGCGAGAGCAAATAATTCTCGCGAAATTATCATATACGTGTTTGTAGAGAGACAAAGCCAACAAGAATTAAAGACTAAATTCCAATTTTCGTAATAATGCATTCGTTATAAATTTTGAATGGGGACACAAAACCTATATATTACTTAAATGACTTCCGCGCTATTTGTTGACAAAGGAATTTCATTTATATATATATATATATATATATATATATATATATATAGTATATATATAGTAGTTATATATATATATATATATATATATATATATATATATATATATATATATATATATATATAACGATAATAAAAGATGAGACTGGTCCGAACAATACTAGCAGAGTTCATAAAATATTAATCATCAATTGCAAGTTTGGTCTATGTAGACCAGAGAGCTGAAGAGAGGTAAAATGAAGATAAGTGTAAAGACGAGATAGGTAAAACTGAACCTTTCGTCTGACCTTTGATATTCGATATATCGATATTTCGATATATCGATATTTTTTTGGTTGATAGCATATGAGCAGGTATATATATAGCAGTATATAATATATATATATATATATATATATATATATATATATATATATATATATATATATATATATATAAATATATATATATATATATATATT
>JABUQX010046581.1:0-2500 GCA_015478945.1 Trachelipus rathkii
CCCAGGAGAAAGAGATACAATGAAAGTATTTAATGCCATAAAATACAAAGTAATCTCTAGAAGTGCGTCGTATACTTGTCACATTCTTCGATAGGAGAGACAGAAGATAAGGAAATAAATAATTACTGGAAGGATGGAGCGTATGAAAAGTATTGAGATTCCCACTCTTAATCGTGTTGCCTGATAATAAGTGGTCACTTTAAATGTAAAGTTTGAAGTAGGCTATCTATTCGATGACCCTTATGCATAGCGCTTTGAAGCATGGTGGTGCAATGTTGACTAGGCTTGTTCGTTGACACTTCATCGAAGACTCTTACCGTGAAACCCTGCGAATCCTTTCATCGTTCTGGTGTGTCAGCAACTTTAATCATGAAATTGGCGGGTTTTTGTGAGGGAGTATGGTGTTGGACGCCTGGCCAAGATATGAACCTGATGTTGACTAAGATCCACAGGTGGTGAGGCAGTGCGAAGTTTCGGAGAGCCCTTAGGTGGGAGCGCAAGGCTTGGAACTTGTTTTCTGACATGTGGCGTGTTCTTCCCTAAGGTATGGAGGGGACGGTTAATGGGGGGTCCGTTACCACTTAAGTTCATTGTTACTTGCTAATCTCGTGTTTACGATGTATGCTGCGGCCACATCCCCTCCAATTTTGGGAAAGGAGGAATGATGATTTTATATTATATATATATCTATATTATAATACTATATATATTAATAATATATCTATATATACTATCGATATATATACTACTCAGATATATATCAATAATAATAGTAAAAAATTATATAAAAATTAAATAATATAATTAATTAATCATTAAAATTATATATATATATATATATATATATATATGTACTTAGTCATATATAACTTTGTAGTCATCGAACGTCTGGGCTGGTTCATTACTGACCGCTAGTAGGTTGTGGTGATCACTGAAATTGAGTCTCCATGTATTTCTTGACCAACGTGGAATTAGACCGAAAGAGTATTATCAAACGGGCCTTGAATAACCAAGTCTGGCCTTCGGCTCAAGGCGAGCCGACCATGGACGTGGGTTCGAATCCAAATGAGTGGACTTTCTTTGTTAGAAAGAAGCAATGAGAGAGAGTGTGGTTTTGTATGTTATAATAGGTTGTACCGTTGTTTGTGTTGGCTATGTTTTAGTTGTGTGGGTATTGAGAGTAGTGTAATTCCAAGCTATGGTTGTAAGATGTAATTAACGAGGATATTACACAACAAGCTTCCTACTGACAGCATTTTTTGGTGTCAGTTTCATGGTACCCGGACAAGGGATTCGAAACTATTGCCTCTCACGAGTGCGAAATTACGATCCTTAAGCGAGGAAAAAGACTCGCTTTAATCCACTGATATAAAATGAAATTCATATATAAAATTATAGTATACTATATACTATATAATTTTTTTGATATACTATATATAGTATAGGTATATATAGTATATATAGGTATATATTATATATATATATATATATATAGTATATATATATTATAATATTATATATTATATTATAATATCATATATACTGAAAGTGTGTTGAGATGGTTGGTCATGTGGAAAAGGATGAATGATAGTCGCTTGGTTAAACGGATGTATAGTGGCGCAGGTGTGGTTGGGAATCGTATGACTGGTAGACCCGAAGAAAAAGTGGATTGAGTCAGTAAAGGAAGTCTGAAGGAGAGAATAATGTGAGTTTTTGGGCAGAGGCGGAGAATAAAGGTGCTAATAGTGAGTGAATTGGGGGGGGGTTTGCTGGAGGGGGTATGGTTGTGGCCCACCGTGGGTCCAAGGGATGAACCCCTTAAAACAACTGACGGATTTAGCCATAGTGAGGAGTCCGTGCGGTCCCGTGAGCTCTTTATGTGTGGATTTTCTGACTGCGACGAGTTCTTAATATTAATTAAGGCTGGTCTTTTACTTTTCGACTTTTGTCATCTTCTTTCTGCTTTTCTTTAACGACATGCATGTTCACGGCACGCTTACCCCCACAGTCTTTGGGAGTTACAGAGGAAGATTGAAGGAAGAAATAATATATCTACGTAAATCGTAAAAATTTATAAATTTTTACTTATTTATTTCCTCTATTTTTTATTAAATAAAAATTTATTTATAGTATATTTATATATAATAATTATATATATATTATAATATATATACTATATATATATAATATATATATATACGGTTGATATATATATATATATTATTATATCATATATATATATACTATGTATATATAATAGTCTATATAATATACGGTATATATATAGTTAAACTTACCTTTTAACGTGCTTTTTCCCCTATGCAGGGGGTAACACGGGGGGACCCCAGGAAATTTTAAGGCCGGCTATCCAAACCAGCGCCACCAACGTGTTCGCGAGTCAAGTTTTATTCTTGCCCCGGTAGAGTACAAACCCAACTGCTACGCGATGGATTTGAACCAGCGTCCTCTCGTATGAGAGGCGGTGACTCAACCGCCTGCG
>JABUQX010046581.1:7500-16724 GCA_015478945.1 Trachelipus rathkii
GCCATCATATACTTCAACTCTTTTAAATTATGTTTGTTATTTCATTCTCACCAACTATAATTTACGGTCTACTTCGTGACTACTATTCTATTTTATACTTGTTTGAAAATCGAATTTTGCCATTTTCATTCTCCAAAGATAATCCACTTATAATCCTGTGAGTATTCTCCGAGTCTAGTTAAGACCATCATACACTACATAAAAAATTGTGATTATTTTCATTGTTTTCAAAATACTCCTAAGTTTAGCTTCGATGGGATGTTGTAACGGTGCCTTCTATTTCGCAGTTCTACCCTCCCCATAGATGTCTATCCCACATACCACCCATATATACCTTTTCCCCTCACTTCCCGAACACTCGCTTTCTGTGGTTCCTTCCCTGACCCATTTCTTTCAAATAACATATATAGAGTAGTTCTCTTCACTAATAATAAAGTATTATTAATATAATATCGAGGATCTAGATTATCGTTGCGATGTAAATAAAATATAATTTCTTCCAATTATCAAACTTTGTGAAGTATAAAACTCCGAATCTTGTTTGTACAGTGATTTAATTCCCTTCCTTCATCTATCAAATCTGATAGGTCTGTTGAGTTTTTAACACACAATAAAAGTGAGAATAACTATTTATATAGTGAGAGTAACGAATGTAGCTTAACTTTTTTAAGTTAAATTCTCTTTAAAGTATCTTATAATTAATACTATTACCAATAGGTATAACATTATTATTCAATTACACAACAAGAAATAAGATTTTACTTATTTTTTATAATTACACTTTCAAGAAATTATATTACAATTGTCAGTTATTGTTTTTTCATTTAATAAACAGAGAAAGAGAGAGAGAGAGTGAGATAGATCAGATAGAGTAAAGAGAGATGATGATAGATGAGAATACATTAGAGAGAAGATATAAGAATAGTAGATTGATGAAGATGATGAAGAGATGAGAGAGATGAGATTAAGATAAGAGAGAGGAGTTTTGATATGACTGAAAGTATTATTTAAAATAGATAACTCACTGATTAACCTAGCTCACTCAGTTGCGTTTAGCGTAAGACAAGTAAACAGTCACGCACTAGTGAGTTAGCGTTATGCTCAGGGTATTTGATGGTATAACCTCATATAAGTGATACAACCTGACTCAGGTTGCGGTTTGGCCGTTATAATATTCGGGTATGTCCAAAATATTGCCTCAGTTTCCTCCGCCATTACACTGAGTGCCTCAAGTTATATTCGGTCATCACTAAATATTATATGAATCATATAATATATATATAATATTTTTATACTATTATATATATATATATAATATATATATATATATATATATATATATATATATATATATATATATATATATATATATTAAGCCTAATAAGTGATATATCTTTGAATTGACAGTGTTTTTTGGTGAACAGAACTTTTTTATTTATTACCAAATATACGGTACATATATTTACAGACAAGTGTGTTATTTATATAACATTCTTTTCAATGAAAATTAACTTTTGTGCTGGTTCCCAATAAAGAATTACAAGAAATTTTTTTATAACTGGTTCTCGTCCATGGATTTGGCAGGTGTTTTGAGGGAAGAAGGGGCATTCTTTCTTTTGCATCAACTGTGCGACCCCAAACGACTGATAAGGAATCAAATTCATGGAATGAAAAGATCGAATGAAAGAGGGAAGGGGAGCTATGATGATTGGGTTGATAGAAGTTACTGATTGTGTTGCCATACGTTGGTATGATAACAAGTCGGTACACCTATTATCCAATTATGCTGATATTGAACCACACGATAGGTGCCGCAAGTGGGAAGCTAAGGAAAACAAATATGTTGATATCGAGAGGCCATTTGTTGTACAGGAATACAACAAGTACATTGGCGGAGTTGATCTGGCGGATATGCTCATTGAGATATACCGGATCAACTTCAAGTCCAGAAAATGGTACACTCGTATCTTTTATTATTTGTTGGACTTTAGCGTTGTCAATGCCTGGCTGTTAAACCGGAGGGTCCATGTGAGCAAAGGTTCTCCTCAAAAAGAACATCATGCCACTAGTCGATTTCAAAACGGACATACCGGATGGGCTTACGAATTGTAAGAGTAGTGGCACCCCGTAAGGAACACCTTCGAAAGCCGGGGCCGGGGCCAGAGCAATGACAGAACGAGAAAACTGAAGTCAAAACAGAGAATATGCTCCCGCACAATCGTTCAGGTATGACAACCTTTCCCACTGGTCACTGTTTACAGAGGGGAGGAAAACTTGCAAACTTTGCAAAAAGCTCAAGACGTCAGTCATGTGCGAAAAATGCAAAGTTCATCTTTGCCTCCTTCCCTCCTCCCTCGGCAACAAAATACCACGTGCTTTGTTCAATATCATAAGCATTAGTCTAGTCTTGTTTTACTCACCTCTTCTCTACCTATGTACCTCTTTATATATTATATTATATATATAGATTTAATATTAATATTTAATATATATATATATATATAGTATTATATATATTATATTATATATATATAATATATATATATAAGTAGTTATAATATATACCGTATATATATATATATATATATATATATATTAATATAATATATATATATATATATATATTATATATATATCTATATATATATTATTATACTTATATATATATATTAATTATATTATATATATATATATATATACTTATATATATATATTATTAATAATATATAATATATATATATATATAATATATATATAATATTAATATATATATATATATAATTAATATATAATATATATATATATATATATATATTAATATATATAGCCACTTTCCCTTTTAAAAGTATATTGATTATCCATATAAAAATAATACTCAATATCGTAAATATATCGTTGTAACACTAATGTGATCATACCCATCACTGTGACTACGTTGGAAACTTAAACTTCCTCACTAATAGAATGAAAAAGAAATAAATAAGTTACATAAGCCATGTACTATTAATTATTATATTACATTGTAAATTTATATTTTAATTTTGAGTTTTAATTTTTTTTTATTTATTTTTTTTATAAGGGTATCACCTAACGGTGTATAGAGTAGACGTAAAGTCACCTACTCCCCCGTTACGTACTACCCGCGAGGCCGAGAGACCCCTGACTCTCACTTTGACATCTTTGCTATTAATCTTGTGATGGGTGTAGTGCCGTTGGTTATAAGAAAAAATAAGCTAGTTGATTGGCAACCTGTCGTCTAATGCCTTGAAAGAATCGAAAATAAGAGTAGTGCTAATCAATTGCTAGTTTACTATATATATCGTTAACATTCTACTTTTATAAAGGGAATAGATTAATACTCACCATATATTAATAGATATATATATATATAGATATATATAATTATATATATATATATTATTAATATAATATTATATATATATAATATATATATATATATTATATATTTAATAATATATATATATATATATAATAGATATTATATATTATATATTTAATATTGTAAATGCTACAATTATATAACGATGTATATATATCATATTTATATAATATAGACCTTTCCGTTATTAATACACATGGGCTGAGTGTGTTAGATATAGACTATTTATATTAATATTTTATATTAATTGCTATTATATATAATGATCCTTTAACAATTATATTTTAATTCATATAACGAACGAACAGGATTCAAAAGTTCTAAATATTAGAAAAATTAATTGTAAAGTATAAGATAAAAATGAACCTCATTTTGAGTGCTCGGAAGTGAGAATAATGATTGCGATGGATAATAATTTAATGAAATAGATATCTTGTAATGAAAAGAACTCATTTAGTAGTTGTTTATTAAATCAGATGAAAAAGATAAAAATCACTAGTGAATAGATAGATACTAAGTTGATATAATTAAATATGGAGAAAGATATAATTAATAATTTAATATTAGATATAAATAGTATACTAATACGTAAAGTTTAATAAATGTAAATACAACATTTTTGTATAGTATATAATAATGAACTCACTATAAATGTCAAATTATTTCAAATGTCAATGTTATATTTAATAATAAATTTTAGATATATATAAACTATACGATACATTTGCTTACCATTATCATATACTTATTCGACTAATATATTTCTGAAAATAAAATATTAGATAACACTTTATATTGTGTATTATTCATATAACCGTTTGGTATACTTTAATAATTTTTTGTTGTAAAAATGTCATAACATAAATTTAAATAATTATTTTATATTATATATTTATTTAAATATATTTAATTATATACGAATGATGATTATTTATACCCATATCGTAATTACATTTGAGGATTCTCGTAATACACATAATTTATTCTTAGTGTGCTAATTTATTGGTTAATATTAAACTGAGCAACATTATAAATAAGTACTTAACTAAAGCCGTATTTCAGTAATCTCTCTCTCTGACTCTTCTTTCGTCTCTTTATTCGTTAATTTTAAGGATGTTGCTCCAATTGCGTTCTATTTGTCAAAGTTAAACCAACAAATTTAGTGAAAATGCTCTCATCACAAACGTATATAGGAAGTTCACTAATAATTCTATGTAAGTCTCTCTACTTTCTCACTTAGTACTATACCGAATTTTAAGGAAAATGTTATAATGAGAACAATTGTAAACAATAACAAGATGAGACACGTATATATATACGTTAGTATATTACTCAGTTGTATATTATATATAATTATATGAATGTTTGCATTATTTATATAGAAATAGTTTAAAATCTAATATTATACCAATATTATGTAATAATCATTTATCAAATATAGTAGAGATTACATAATCTATTTATAATAAAAACCATTGTAATTTTTTATTTTATGTTTATTCCAAAACCACCCACTCTCCATCACAACAGCTATTGAAGATATGCTGTAGACAAGGAACACATATGCAGGAAATTCTTGCTAAACCTGGTTTTGCATTTCTTATCGAGCACAAATGACAAAAATGAAAGTTATAATGACTAAAATAATTAATATATTCTTTTCCTACATTATTATGGTAAAAATACTGTAACTTTTCAAAAACATAAGAGCTCACAGTAAAAGAAATGTTGCGTGAAAATATTTATAAAAAGTGATCATATATATATATATATATATTATTATATTATATATGTATAATATATATAATAATAGTAATATATATATATATATATATATAATAATTATATATATATATATTAATATATAATAATTAATATTATATATAGTATATATATATATATATTATAATATATATATTAATATTATATTATATCTTAGGCTTTTATATGAAAAGTTACTTAACCTGATCACATCATGTTTAATTTATTTATATCTTATATTATAGAATATGTAATGTGCGTGTGTTTTATATCTAATACTCACAGATAAGATTATTATATAAAGATAAAAAAATACCTAGAATCATATATTAAGAACGATTTCGTTAAGATACAGATAATTCAAATGAGTAATGTTATTTTTTTATGTGGAATCTTTAGTAACTATTTAGTTATTCCTGTCTATGATATATTATATTAAATATATTATATGAAGATAACACGTACAGTTAAGCACGTGATCATTGAGCGCAATAAGTTACTTTTCCTACCAACTGAGCTCCGTCCCCTTCCCCCATAAATTTACCCAATTACTCTTTCCAAAATTTTTTTTATATAATTCAAAACATTTGTAGTAAGTAGAGTTTTAAATAATCTTTGTTTAATTATTGTAATTGAAATTACTCAACCTTTTTTACCTTGTAAATGTAAATATTGTCAATCCTATTATTATCATACATTAGTACATTATATGTATTGCTATATAACATGAAATATTTCATTACACATAAATGTGAGATTCACACATCATCAACACACCTACATCAATACCTACAACCACTAATACCTAACCTATAGCATTAAACTCATAACCTAATTAAGTTAATACTGATAACTAACCTTAAGCTATTAATATCACCTTATATTCATAACCTCAATAAACTAACTCCATATCTTCAACCTAGCTCATTTATTATCGCCTCACTCCTATTATAGACATCTATTGATGATCATAGAGGCTATACTTGTCGGAAATTTGATCGAACCTCCTCACGTCATCCAGTGTTGGCGTTAAGGTTAAAACGTATGGGCTTACTTTGACTTTTTCTAATAGTATAATATAGATATATATATATATATTATAATATATATATATATCAGTATAATATATTAAATATATATATATTAATATATATTATATATATAATATATATATATCATATATTACTAATATTATAATATATTATATTAAATAATATATATATATATTATAATAATATATATATATTTATATATATATATTATAATAATATTTATTAATAATTTTTTATATATTATTAAAAGATATTCAAATTATTATAATATAAATATAATTAAAATATAAAATAAGAAGAGGATCTTGGTAGATACATAGAGTAGTGATTAGCGATGATACGGCTGATCATGCTGCAGCACTATAAACCTGGTAACATAGTTATGAGTAGACTTAAACTCCTATTAGAGGTTCGTGACCAGATAAATATATAGGTGGTGGTAATACTCACTGCACCGGAATTATATATGCACTCAATATCATCTATAAGTGTATTTCTATATACTCGCTCACCGCGTAGTGAGTGTGTGTGTGATATACAGAAGACATCTCACATATACAGAGAGCTCTCTCTGTAGGTCTATAATCTGAGTGCTATAGGTGGTCTCTAGACCGGAGAGATGTGGTGTAATATCTTAATATATATAGTTTATCATGTCATAGATAGATGTGAATAGTGTGTGATAGCTATGAGAGTGGCTAATCGTAGTGGCATATTGTGTGCTCATTTAGTCAGTGGTCATCTCTAGTGCTAGTGTGAGCGAGTGCGTGAGTGGTCCCTCTCATATCTTTCGCGCTCGGACGTCTATCTATCCTCAATTAATACCTCTCCTCAGTGTGCCTATCTCATAGTGTGTCGCTGAATATATATAATAGTCGTCAGTGGGCATATGTTCCTTTTTAGAGTAGAGACTTTGCACTCAACATGGTACCCTTCTCGGTATATAATAATACAGCACTAACGTGGCTATGATGAATTGACAACTGACTATGAGAAAGTATATATACCAACAAATTAATATAAAAATGAAGGTTAAGTCGATCACGAGTTGGTTATACCTTTTTGGCTGTATAAATATGATAGTTGATCCGCGCGTATTTATAATAATTACATATCTCAATTGGCATTAATCGCCAATATCAACATCTCAGCCATTAAATATCATTGTTGTTTTTCTTATATGTATCAAACAAATGGTAAGTGCTCTCTCAATATATATACAACATAATTTGTAATTGTACACTTAGCTTTCACACATTGCTCAGGCACACTATATCGTTAGTGGATTCAATATCGGTATATTAATATATAAAATAGATTGTATTATAGTAATAGTTGTTACCGCAATTGTTAATCATCACCAACTTAATATAATGTCAATCTAATCATAATCTCTCTAAGTAACATCTAAATCTATATTACCCATAATCATCACTGTGCTATCATAGTCCCCTGCTTGTTCAATTCGATTACTTGACTTTTTCATATCCAAAATGAATTATTAGTAGTTATCCTTCTGTGCACATCGATTATTAGAAAGGTTCAGTCGCATACTAAGTATGTACATGCAAAAAGATTCCCCTTATCTCCCTCTAAATAACCTGCCAAATACCTTTATAAAGATCGATGAACGCATACATGTTTTATACATGCATAAATTGTATTGTAATTCTTTTATATTAGGCGAACACAGCACTCTAAATAGTAATGTCCGTACTTCATTAATGTGTACACCCCGCTAGTGATATTTAAATAAAATAACACACCTTAAATGTTCTTAAATATATATGTACTACTATATATTATTTATGTAAAAATAAAAAAGTTTTTGTATTCACTTTGCAAAAACACTGTCAATTCAATAAAGATATATCACCTATTTAGATATACCTTAATATAGTATATATATATAGTAAATATTATAGTGATATATAATGACTGATATAATATATTAATATGTGAATATATACTTATATACGATATAATATTATACTTAATATTTTAATATATAGCCGGTATAAGGTATGACGATATTACGCAAGTATAAGCATATTATTAGTAGTGTAAGTATATATATATATACTAGAATATACTATTATTAATATCATTATATGGTATATATATATGATATATATTATTAATATTATAATATTATATATATATATATATATATAATATAATATATATATTTATATAAATATATATATTATATATATTATTTATATTATATAATTAGTAATTTATAAATATATATATATAGATATATTATATATTTATATTATATAAATATATATAGTATATATATATACTATATATTATATTTAAGTATATATATATATTATATATTAATTATTATAATTATATTAATTAATACTATTTTAATTAATTATATAAATATAGAATTATATATATATTATATATAGATATATTATATTATTATATAATATATTAATTATATATATAATATATATATTAATTATATATTATATTTATATAAACTATATATATTTTTAAATAAAATATAATATTATTGATCAAAAAATGAAAAAAATCATAAAATTATTTATATTGTTTTTGGCTAAACTTAGTATATCATACTCTCAGGAATCCGATAAGCGGTCACCTATATCTCATTAGATACCTGCTATATATATAAATGATTTTACATATAATATATATTAATATATATATATTTTTATATAAATATTATATTATTTTTATTTAATTATTATATGAATTATATATATATTATATATAGTTGTATATAATATTATTAATATATATATATATTATATATTAATATATATTATTTATATATTAATATTATATATATATATAATAGATATAATAAATATATATATATTATATTGTAGATTATATATATGTGTGTGAGTGTGTGCATAGTTTGTGATGTGTTACCTGTTGTTATATAGGTTTTGTGTGTGCGCGAGCGTGTGGTTTATCCATATGTTATGTAATAGTATAGATACTGTCTAGTTTATTAGGTATTA
>JABUQX010046582.1:0-7500 GCA_015478945.1 Trachelipus rathkii
AAAATAATATAATATCGACAAAACTATGCGAACCATTAGAATCACTCCTATCGCTTTCGTTGGGTGAGTACGCTACTTAAATAAAAACTGAGATAATATCTATAATATATACAATATTTTAATATTTAAATTATTAATAAATATTTAATATTTTTATTTTATTTATTTTAATTTAATTATTAATTTAATTATTATTATAATTATTATTAATTATTATTATTATTGTTATATATTAATCTATTATTGTTAATATTATTATATTATTTTTTGGTTATTATTATATTTGTTTATTATTATTGTATTATTATTATTTGTTATTATTATTATTATTATTATTATTATTATTATTATTATTGAATTATTATTATTATTAATTATTATTAATTTTTATTATTATTAATTATTATTATTCATTATTATTATTATTATTATTATTATATATATTATTAATTATATTCATTATTATTATTATTATTAGGGATTATAGCCCAATTTCCTAAAAGTTTATTGGGTTTCTTGTGTTAGCCGATTAAACCTTTTAGTCTTTTGTTTTAAATTGGATAAACAGATAGAATACGGCTTAAGGGAAAGAGAATGCCAAACAGGTGGAAAGGTCGTCGAAGTGTCTAACTCTTGCAATATGTGAGTGTGATGCCTCTGTAACTTCCCCATGAAAAAAAGCGCGAGGCCTGACTTGGAGCACCAATGGCCCCAATCATTATCAGAGTACTTTGGGTCTGTCAACTAGCAAGAAGGATAATATTATTTGTTTTTTGGGCAATAGCAGTGATGTTAGCAAGGGAAAGATTGATGCTCCCAATGTAAAAAAAAACCTTCAGCTGTCGACATTAAATCACACACATAGCTTGAAATCGCAGTACTTGATCGTAAGTAACTTACAACGATACCCTTTTATTTGAATTTTATTTCTTTTTTTTTATAATTCAAACCATTAAATATTTAAATTTTATTTACAGGAATAAGGATTTCAGTTTTGTAACTTTTTTTTTTAGAAACATCTTTTTGCACACGGAGCTGTGTATTGCAATTGAAGGAGGGTCAAAAGCGGTGCCCGGAGCTCGCTCAACAGACAGTCGACACCAGCAAAAGGCGTCAGGACATCAATTCATCAGTCTATTGCGAAAAATTAAACTGAAACGAGAGCTCTTGAGTTGCTTTATAACTACGGAAAGTGTTTTATTTTAACTACAGGTTAGCTATAAATGTTGTCACAATTAACAGATTAAAAAACTAACCGGTAACAGAATACAGTCCATACAGAAAATTTTGGAAATTTAAAATTCAGTTTTCATCTTGTCATTAATATCATTTCTGATCAGATATTTTTGCTTATAGATTTCTGCTACATGAACATTTGGCCTATTTCACATTCGTGGAGTCTCGAGTTCATTATGTTCGAATCCCTGTCCTCGCGTGAATTGATTCACCGTACCCGGCCAGAAGAAATGTTGTTGAGGGATCTTGATGTCAGTGCATAATTAAGGAATGCTAGATTAAACCAACATTATATAAGGTCAGTTGTGTGGCCACAACCGCAGACAGCTGGACTGGGAACAACAAACAGGAGTTTTCATGGTATGCGGTTCACTGGATTATTTGAATACTTGAAGAGAAAAGAAGCTCTGTCTTGCCCCTCTAAAGAGAGTTTATTCTGGTTTTCTCAGACCAGCACAGTCCTAGTCCACTATTACGCGAGTATTCAATCAAAAATTTGGCAATTGAGCATAAGGTCAAGAATAATCAGTTATGAATAATAGCGTAATGCTGATAAAAACTTCATAACTCCAAATTAATAAGGTGGAAACGACTAAATTAAAAAATTTATCTTCAGGGTTGCCTGCATTACAACAGAAAATGATTGCGCACAAATTTCTGTCGCAGCCTTTGTGTAGATGCTCAATGCCGAAACGGGTTGACGAAGAGGAAAAGAACAGGCACCGATTGCGGAGATAGTGGTTGCGCGGAAGAGCATGGAAATTAGAAGGAGTTGGCAGTAAAGCTTAAAACACCAAGTGTTACTCGCTGGAACTAAATATACGATTCTATAAAAAAGACCTGCTTAAGAACGTTGATGGTCGCATGACACAAATCAACAACATTTGTGTGGAGCAAAAGCCTTGTCTTCCAGTATTTAAAAAAAGTGATAATGAGGTAATTGCGGAGTACATCGAAACAGTGACGCCTATTGCTGTTAGGCTTGATATGTTGCAGGAAGAGAAAATGCGTACGCGGGAGTCCTATTGCCTAATTCTCTTCCTTCCTCAAAGACACGATCGGGGAAATTCAATCGAGAGGAGAAACAATTTAAAACTATGGTCCTAAGACTTTAGTCCACTACTTGCCTAAACGTAACCAAAGAGCAAAACAAAGGGAAAGAAACAGAGCTTTGAAACGAGGTTTAGCGCTATCTTTGAAATGATTTGAGTTTGCTTTTGGCAATAGCTCTGCTATTCCTCGCTTGCAAACTTAGAGTGGTACGTAGGTTAAATGAAGGGAAGTACTAAGCTACCAAGACCAGGATACTGGAGAAAATAAAGTGTAATATTGGAGCGAATCGTACTTGTAAACGTTTATGGTAATGGGACAGAGTCTGAAAGTGACCCAATTATGGTGAGTTATTTATTTTTATAATTTGGAACAAACTTCAAGGATATGATTGTATTATAATATATATTATAGTATATATATACTATATATATATAATATTATATTATATATATATATAATTATATATATATAGTATATATATATATTATTAATATATATATAATATATATATATATATATATATATCCGAGGGTGGGCACCCCGCTCATTTAAAGGGTAGTCCGCTAGCGCAACTCCGCACACCTTGAAGAAACGTAGTCCGCTAGCGCTCCTTGCCGCACCTATTTCAGCACCATCAACTCCGCTATTCGCCAAGTCCCGCATGTCCGCCACGTCTCCGCTAAATAAATGTGGCGACTTCAACAAAAGTTTTAGTATATAATACTAAATAGTATATATCCTTACAAAAATTTATTTATATTATATGAAAAAATGTTTATTGAATATTTACAAAATCTCAAGATTTTCCAATTCCTCCTCAGTCGTCTTCAAAGGACAGGAGATCCATATTACCTTTTCAATAAAGATTAGGTGCTCAAAATTTAAAAGCAGTTAAGGCTGACCTCTTTTGCCCTCAAATTATCCCCACCAATACTAAATTTTCGCTCTACAGCCGCAGAACTAGGGAGGTGTATTATATTTTATGAACCAGTTCAACAAATTCTGCCTATGATGAAAGGGAAATATGTTCTTGGTCCTTTGGTGAGAGGAGTGCTGGTGTTAGTTCACTTCCAGCAGTCCATTGCTTATTTTAAGGTCCTCAACTAAATCATTCTGCCTCCTTCTGAAATATTTTGACACCCTGTCCACCATAAGAAGGTCTATTTTCGTCCCAAGACTTTAGTAAGATCCATGAAAGCCTCGGCAACTCTGCAGAGTCGATGCTATCGCGCTACGTATCAGTCGGGTGCTATATATATATATATATATATTATATAATATTATATATATATAATATATTATATATATATATATATTATATTTATCAATATAATAGTTATATATAACTGAGTATATAAGTATATATATAATATACATATTAATATATATATTATATATAGTATATATAAAAAAAATTTCTGTATAAAACCCAAATATATATATATATATATTATATAAGTATATATATATATATTAAATATATCTAATATTATATAATATATTTATAGTTATACAAATGAGTATATATATATATATATATACTATATATATATATATATATATCTTATATATATTATATATATATAAACGTAATATATGTATTTGGGTTTTACACAGAATTGATTTACTGATTATTGCTAGGTTATTCATAGTTAATAAATAGTATGAATTAAAGTTTAGATGATGTATGCTATTTCGCGTGATATAAAAATCAATTTAAATGTTATTTATTATATAGGGTACCTTTAAGGAGGTTGAGATTATTTTTGGAAGTTTAATAATTTAAAAAAGCAAGTAAGCTAGAACTAAATAGTATAATTAAGTTTATAAACTTAAAAATAAAAATTAATTTCTTTATTATAACCAAGAAGAATTCTTAATCGTTAAACTATTAATTTTTCATTTTTTAAAAGAGGTGCGGAACAAAAGAACGCGGAAACTGTTTTTGAATCCGCACGTGCAGAGTCCGCTAATTTTCCTAGACACTCCGCACCCTTCCGCTAGTCGCACCTATTCTGGTAGTCCGCTCGGAGCGGACTGGCGGACTAAAGAGCGAGTGCTCACCACTGATATAAAATATATATATATATATATATATATATATATATATATATATAGTATTATATTATATATATATATATATATATTATATACTATATATATATATATTATATATATATCATATATTATATATATATATATATATATATCTATACACAAGAAATGCTTAAAGTTTATATATAATATATATATCATATATATTATTATATATATATGTATACATATAATTATATATATTTATTTATATATATTTACTTATTGTATATACATAACAAAACTTATCAATATACATTTTTTTAATTTATAGATTACGAAATGGGGTAGATGTACTATTTATTTATAGGGAGTCGCTGGCTAATATGAAATTGATATATATATATATATAATATATATATATATTATATATATTATTTATATTACTATATATATATAATACTATATATACGGTATATTATTATATATATAAAAATAAATATACAATTTATACATTACGAATATATTTCACAATACACTGACATAATTTTCAAATGAAACTTAAAAAAGATTGAGTTCTTGATACCATTTCTAAATATTTCAGAAAGTGAAGGGCCCATATATACCCAGCAGACACCTCTGGAGGAGAGAGTTGGGACAAATTTGATAGCTGTTGCAAGTAAATTGTTTCACCCACAGTACCTACTCTCACTACGAGAACTGTTTCGTGTGAATACAGGAAGGTCTGTGGATTGTTTATTTCATGTATCATATACCCCCATTAACTCAGCTCAAGCGGCCGTGAAAAGTTTGTTTAAAAGCGTTAAGGATTTCAAGGCTCTGAGACTTCTAAAGCAAAGAGGGCAGCCATGGCATTGAGCAATTTTGAAAAATTTATTTTATGAAAGGGGAATTTATTGACCCTATTCAGAATGCAAGAGGAGAGTGAGGAGGAAGATCACAGATTATTGAATTACATTAATAAAATCTTTCTCATTTTTTGTGGTATATATATTTTCATATTTTCATTAAAAATTTTAAAAATTAATTCATCTTTTAAAATAACTTGCGCTTTATTTATTTATGTTTTTTTTGTTTCATTAAATTTGTGCTTTTAAGAAAAATTTGATTTGCGGACAGTGCGCTTTGCGCATGCGGACTTAATTTTTTTTTGAAATAATTCGTGCGCTTTTGCGCTTGGCGGACTAGTTTTTCCACTTTAGCGCTTTTGGCGCTTTGCGCTTCATGAAAGTTTAAAATTTGCGCGCCACTCTCTGATATATATATATATATATATTATATATATATATATATAACTATATTATAATATATAGTATATATATTAATTATATATATAATACTTATATATATATATATATATATAATATATATATATATATATATACTATATATCTTTGTGAATATGGGTGTATTTTTTATTTTTTTTATTGCTTTTTCATCTTTATTATTTCTCTCATTCTTAGTGTTTAGGTAGAACTTTATCATGATATACTATTTTCATCTTTTTATTTAAATCTCTTTAAATTTTAAAAGTGTCAGGAGAATAATGATTAAAACGCGAAGTGAGGGCATGATATTGTAAAGCCCTGAATAAGAGCACTGAGGGAGTGAATAAGTAGAAGCCGCAGAGAAGAACCGTGAGAGGTCAAGTTTCCACTCCTCTGGGTAAGTGTGAAACTAGTGGACGCATTTTATTTGAGAAGTTAGGTTAGATACGGGTCCTAATAATTGTACGGGATTGTTTGCAGGTGGAGCATATTCCGGGATTTTTTCTCAAAGCTTTTTCGGGATCCATGAACAACTGATAAGGGATCTTTCAAATAATACAGGATTCTTCAAAGCTATTATTGAAGGAAGCTCGCGAACCAAAAACGGTTCCAAATATCAGAAGATCGAGTGCGTGCATTAGCGCCTAGCTTCCGGAAACTGCCGCGGAATTGATAACATTGACAATTGTCCCATAATTGGCAACGAGAATACAGCCAGAGTTATGAATTTGCAAATATTGAAAGTATACCGCCAATTATTGCGTGGGTCGTGCCCAATAGGAGGACGCTTTGGTGGGCCATTGCAAGGGGTATCGACTGGCACTTCCCATCTTCTTGTTAATTTTTATCGTTATTGCCTCTTTTAGCGCAAGATTTCCCGCACATTAGCGGGTTTTCTTTATTTTGGAAGTTGACATTCTGTTAGTGAACATGGATTATACGTCTTAAATTGTAAATCTAGACGTATATGTCCCAAGTAGTCTGAGGCCGGGTAAATCAGCGCCGATGTATTGTAGTAGAGGGAACAATTCTTTATTAAGCGACTTTCGTGTTAAGTAAACATCCGCGTTCCACCGCCGTGAAGGCCATTTAATAAGAGTAGCCCTTGCCGGGAGACCGGCGACGGCCGACCCGAGTGGTTTCAACTGAGTCAGGTGGCCCGGTCTCGGCGTTTAGACCACTGACATCCCGACGAGGTTGCTCTTGCCAGGGAACAGGCGCGGTCGAGCGAAGTCGGCCAGAGACGGACCCACGCCGAGTTCATCGGAGTCGGGAACGGACCGGAAGGGAAATCCACGTAGGGCTTCACTCCCTTAAGGGACAGTCGGGAACGGGAAGGGAACGGGCTAAACCCACGTCCGTTTTAGAGGAATCGGGCGGTAGGAAAAATCCACCGAGGTGCTTCACTCACGTAGGGATCAAAGTCGGGAGAACGGGAGAGGGTGGGAACAGGTTAATCTGTCAAGGGTTGGTGTCAAACGGGAGCATAGTCAACCGCGGCCAACGAACAAGAATTGCCGTACTACCATATCAGATCGAAACTCCAGTGTTAGCTGTACCCGGATGGCGGGAGTAACACATTGGAGCTTTACCAACGATTAACGGGAGGATTAGAAACCCTCCGCCTCGCTATCCGTGGCAGCTGCGAAGGTTGCTGTGTCGGATTCGCCACAATATATTATATATACATGTATATATATATATGAGTATATATATATATATTTCTGTATTGTATATATTATATATATATAATATATATATATATGATCAGGAGCTGTCATTAAGGGTATGCCTGGTAATGCGCCACTTACCAATATGGATCTGACAACATGATGATGCATATATTTCTTTTAATAATTTTTTACAATTTGAAATTAATTTTATTTTG
>JABUQX010046582.1:12500-15000 GCA_015478945.1 Trachelipus rathkii
TCTATTAAGGCTAATTAAGTAAGCAATGTAAGCATTGAGCTCATATAGGAATATTAAATAGATCTTATGTTAATTTTATTAAACAATTAAATATTATCTTCACCAGTAACAAGCAAAGTACGCTGATAGTACACATGCTGGAGTTAAGATTTTGATAACTTTATTACCATCGAACATTAAACTTAATTAAGTGTGAAGGGTGTGACTGGTTTTTGAAAGCAACTTTTTTACTTCTGCTTACATTAGTAGAATGACATATTAGAAGGTCATGCACCGTGGTGTTTAGTTTTCATGCTCGACAGGGTTGAAAATCTTCACTTCTTCAATTACGTACGAGGGAAAATCAGCGATTTTACATTTTACTATTACTGCAGTTGTACATGATTTTATATTGATATAATATTTCTTGTTTTTTCTTCCCATGGTAGTGATTATTACTTTATTCATTAATAGAGTATTTGATTAAAGCTGAGAAAGAGGTATAACGATATGCATAGATGTAGATTAATGGAAAATTGATGTATTGTCATGATGCTCGATTTTGAGTTGATGGTATGATGATGATGATCGTTGAACTCGATGCGTAACTGTAGCTGAAGTGTGATGATATGTACTTTAATGTTTAACTTTTTAATTTTATCATTATTACTTTTATTTATACTAATTTTATTTCTTAACATATTGTTCAATTATATTATATTATAAACTACTCATTCGTAAAATTTCCAAATTATTTATATTATTTATTGCTTTTTACAATTATTGTAATTTATATAATCTATTATTATTATTTATATTATCCTTATTAGTTCATTTTGAGATTCATTATATTTATTGATATTATTTCACGATTAATCTTACTTCTTCAATTACGTAGTTAACTTATTAAGTTTTCATTTCGATTATCGAAATGTATTAATTTAGGTGATACTTAACTTCCTAACTCAAATCATCATGAATGGATTTTTTCAATATTGAATAAAAGGGTATAGAAGTTAGGTATCTGAGATGTATATGATATTTTCTCGGGAGTTTGTTGATAGATCCATCAGAATGTCCGGGGGAAATAATGTTTGAGATTTAAAACAGTGCGCAGCGGGGCGGTGTTAAATAGAAATGAATCTTACATATATACCCCTTCATCACGAATGTTGTTTAATTAAGGTTGTCACAAAGATTGACACCACAAGATCAACCACCTGGACTTTACGACACCATTCACACGTTTACTTTATAATTTCACTTATATATATTTATAAGATACATTTTATTATTAAACTACTGTTATAGCTGTTATATGTCATTTTATATTACTTTATCTATCCCGTCTCATATTTGTATATACCAATTGCTTTAAAATTACATTCTATATTTTTATATTATACGTATGTTTACTTCATTTAGAATGTGACCACGAACTCTTTTTTCTCTGACTTTTATCTACATCATCGACTCTTTGTCGCATCAAATTCATGTGATTCTTCCGCAGTTGGTATTTCTTGTTTATAGAATCCCCCTTTAATAGGTTCTCCGTCTAAGTCCTCAGATAGTTATATCTTATAACTTACTTTCTCTCCCAGAAAGGATTTTTATCCTGCCAGTCGCGCGAGGGTCTTCTTTTCATATACGCTTTCTTTTGCCTTATGAAAATGAGTTGTGATATACAATAAATAAAGATACACACATTAGCTTCAGTGGGATGATCGTGTTTTAGCTTTTCTTGTAAACCAAAATGACTATCTTTAAATCACTGAAAACGGGAGGTTCCTTTTACTCATTACACTTTTTGTTATTTTAAAAAAAATTTCAGACATTTTTAATTTTAGGATGAAATTTTTGAAATTTTGTATATTTTATATTTCTATTTAATATTCATTTTATCTTTAAATCAAAATAATAAATTTAGTTTTTAGAAACTGAATGTTGAAGAAATTATACATTTCTTTAAAAAGAAGTTACATTAATTTTAATATATTTTTTCTCTTTTTTTATGAAAACTGTAATGGAGTACTCTTATTTCTCAAGTCTGCTTCTAATTTTTTTGTATTCTTTGAATGAAGAAATCTAGAGTTTTCTATTTTTCTTTATTTTATTTTTATTTCTTCGTTATTAACTTATATTTTATTTCTAATTTATTATTTATTTTATGCTCTTTTCTTTTCTTTTTTATATGTTTTATTTTCACTCTTTATATAATTATCATTTTCATTCTTATTTCATCTTAACTTCCTCTTTCTTTCTTTCTTTCTTTCTTTCCATTTTTATATCATCTTAATTTCTTCTTTATTTCATCTTACTGCTTCTTTTTTTAATTTATAAATCTTCTTAATTTCATTTTAACTTCGATTTTTATTCACTTATCTATTTTTTTCATATTCACTTTATTTTTATTCTTCTTTATTTCCTCTTTATTTTATTTTTTCATCTTTATTAAATTTTTGTTGCATCGCCAATTAGTCATTACTTCATCGTTATTATTCAGATTTATTTTCTACATTTC
>JABUQX010046582.1:27500-36291 GCA_015478945.1 Trachelipus rathkii
ATGTGAACAAGTTGTTACTGAGCAAATCTGGGGGCAAAATGAAGGAAGCAATGTTAGTAGTGCGAAAGGAAGTGTGTGGATGTGCTAAAGTAGGAAGTAAGAATGTTAACAGCGAATGGTGGAATGAAGAGTGATGAAAGCGGTTAAAGGTAAAAAGAAGCGTGGTTGAAGTGTACTAAAAGCAAATGATGAAGTTTCAAAAGAAGATGCTTGGATTATATAAGGAGGAAAAAGAAATACTAAAGTGTATACGGTGGAGAAAACCAAGAAAGGTAAATAACAGTTTGGAAGGAGGATGAATGAAGGACATACAAAAGGAAATAGAAGCATCTTCTGAAGGAAAGCGCGAAAGGTTAAAGAAAGAGAATAAGGGGAAATCTCTTAGAATATCATGACATAGGGATGGTGCCTTTTGTAACTGATAGAAATGGAATGTGAAGGGGAGTGTGGAAAGAACCACTTCGAAAATCTGCACAATATTACAGTAATGATGAGGTGTTAGTGAATGTGTGTGGTTTTGATGGTGCAAGAAGGAATAGGTATTTTGGGGATGAGGTGTTAGTAAGGAGGAGGTAATGGGTAGGGTGAGAAAGTTGAAGAATGGTAAAATCTGCAGGTATAGATGAAATTACTAGTGAAATGATCAAGAGCGGAGGCGAGATGGGGATTGATTGGATTGGAAGATGTGTAATAAGCGTTATTGGAGGGTAATAGTTCCAGGGATTGGAGGAGAGCGGTAATAGTACTTGTAATAAAGGGTAAGGGAGAAAAGGGGAACTGTAGAAATTATAAGGGGAATAAGTTTTATGAGTGTTATAGGAAGGTAATGCTGTAATTTTGGGTCGGAAAGAAGTGCGTCAGTTGACTGAGGAACGATTTGGTGAAGAACAGGTGCGTTTAGGAGTGTCGAATAATGTGTGGATAAAATCTTACATTGAAGAAAATAATGATTATGAGAAAATGAAGGTGGTGAGTAAAGAAGAAAATATCAATTGTATTTAGAGTTTTATGGTATTTGCAACAGTCGTATGATAAGAGTTAATAGGGAAGCGTTATGGCAGGTGTTTTTAGTAGATATAGTGGTTTGGTGGTAGTAACTTCTTAAGAATGGAACAAAAGTATATCTAGTTATATGACGATAGTGAAGCGTGTGTTAAGAATAAAATAAATGGTGTCAATGGTGGTTGGTTTAGATTTATAGCGGAGTAAGACAGGGTAGTGTTATTGCTCCTTAGGTTATTTCAATTTGTAAAGTATGGACTGGGGTTATGTAAAAGAAATTTAGAGGTGGGGATGGCAGGAAATGTAATGTTAGAAATGGTGGATAGAATGGAGTTGAAGATGGAGGGTGCCTCTACCTATTAAATGGCGGATGATTTGGTTCTGTGTGGCGAATTCCTGAGGAAGAGGAGTTTGAGAGGAATTGATAGATGAGTTGGCAGGGGGTGTGTGAAATGAGGGCTTGAAAAGTAAACGTGAATAAGAGTAAGGTTAATGGTTGTGAGTGAGGACACTCCTTCAACTGTGAAGTTATGTTAGATGGTGAAGCAGCAGAAACAAGTGTCTGAGTTTAAATATTTAGGATATGTTGAATGAAAAACGGGAAAAACGGACGATGCAGAGTGTAGTAGGGATAACGTTGTGAATGGCAGTAGAATAAAGGTGTGGCTGTGCAAATTAAAATCGTTGGTGAATGCAAAGTGGAACTCTAAGTCTTGAAGGTAGTTGCTAGGGTCTACATGGAGGGTATTTGTTTACCCGTGTGTTGTTATTGGTATTGGATAGTATGAGCCATGGTCGGAATAGTAAGTATAGAACTCTAAAAAGTTCAATGTGTTCAGATGATCAATCTTAGGGGTGTGCTAGGTTTGAGAAGAAATTGATAAAATGAGGAGAGAACGTATTAGAGAGTGGGTGAGGTGTGAGAATCAAAGAGGGTAAATGAGGAGAAGTAGAATTAGAAAGTATGTTGAACAGATGGTTTGGTCATTGTAGAAAGATGAAATGATAGTAGGTAATTGGTTAAGTACTGAATGTAATAGTAGGTGGAGTGTGTTGGGAAACCGACCGGCTGGGAGACGCAAAGAGAAAGTGAAATGAGTCGGTGAATGGTCGAAATGTCTGAAGGGAGAGAAATTGATTTGGCAGAGGGCCGAAAATAAAGGTCATTGATTAGGAAGAGAATGGCCGGGGGTTTTGTATTGGGGGGCATGGTTGTGGCCCACCTGGGCCAGGGGATGAACCCTTAAAACATATAATTGTTGACGATTACCATAATGAGGGTCCGCGCCGGTCCCATGATCTCTAGGTCTATACGTGGATTTTTTTTTTCTCTGTCTGTGACTGAAAAGCTCACTCACTAATTAATGGTAAATACAACAGATTTAGTAGGGGCGTATATATCGCTGGGCTTTCTTTTCGAACGTTTGTCATGTGTTCCTCAAACTTCCTCCTACTGCTTTCTTTTTTTTTCCGGATGCTTGTTACATGCAGCTAACTTACCACTCAATCTGGGGCCTCAACACAGAGGGGGAAGGTGAAGTAAAAGAGGAAAGTATAAAGAAATATATATATATTATATATTATAATCTCTATATTATTTATATATATATAGTATATATAATATATATATATTATATATATATTATATAATATAATATGTAATATATATATATTATATTTATATTATATTATATATATCATTATCTATATATATATATCATATATTATATATATATAAATTATTATATAGTATATATATATATATATATATATATATCATATATATATATATTATATTCATAAATAATATATATATTATATCTATATTATATATTAAATATTATATAATTATATTTAAATTAAATATATAATTATATAAATATATTATTATATATATATTAATATATTATATATTATATAACTTTAATATATATATTAATATATATTTCATATATATATATATATATTAATATATATACCATATAATTAACTATTATATAAATATATATATATACTATATATAATTCTATTTACATATATAATATATATATATCATATATATTATATATATATATATATATTATATAAATATATAATATAATATTATATATACATATAATATATATATATATATATTATATATTATATATAATATATCTATATATATATATTATTATATATATATATATTTAATATTAATATATATTATATATTAATATATATATATAAATAAATTATTATATATATAATATATATATATATATTATAATAATATATGAATATATATATAATATATATATATTATATATATATTATATATATTATTAATTATATATATATATATTATATATTAATAACTACTATATATATCTCTTATATACTTATAATATATAAAATGTATATACAATATATAATATATATATATTATATAATAATATTATATATTATATAATTAATTAATATATATATATATATATATATATATATATATATATAGAAGTAGAATTTTATAATTTTATGCAAATAAAAAAAGATAGAAAATATGTTTTCGTAAAATTGGAAAAAAAATCAAAATATTTAGTGATTCCATTACCATTATTATTATTATTATTATTATTATTATTATTATTATTATTTTATTATTATTATTATTATATAATTATTTTAATTTTGTAAATTTATATATTATTATTATATTAATTATTATTATTATTATTATTATTATTATTATTATTTTATTATTATTATTATTTTTTTTTTTATTATTATTATTATTATTATTATTATTATTATTATTATTATTATTATTATTATTATTTTTTTTTTTTTTTTTTAAAATTTTTTATTATTAAATAAATTTATTCTTATTATATTATTATTATTTTTTTTTAATTATTATTATTAATTATAATATTTATATTTTATTATATTTATTATTATACTATTATTATTATTATATATTATTATTATTATATACTTATATTATATTTATTATTGTTACTATTTTTATTATTGTTACTACTATTGTTATTATGAAACATTGATTGTGAAGTTGAAAAATAATTTCAAAAAAATTAAAAAAGCTTGCATTATTTTGCAAATGCAACTATTAATAATTATCAGGGATACATATTGATACCTGGAAACCATTCAAACCTTTTTCAAAAAACATATGCATTCAATCATTTCAATTAAATTTCACCCATTCTGTATAGTCAGTTAATGAAGATTTCTAGCTTATTTTATTTTATTTTAAAATTTATAAATAAGGGTTTCTGTTTATATACGAAAAAAAGTTGATAATAAAATCACATTTGAAGTAAGATTTAAAATAACTACACTCATTTCTAAACGAGAGAAGGATTTATGTTTCCGTCGTGGTAAATGGCTCCCATAAATTTAACCTTGAGGTTATACTATTGATATGTCAACATATTCTTACTTATCTTCCACGATCCGATAGTTTTTAAATGTTAGTTGTGTATCCCCCATAAGAGAAATTACATGTTACTTCTTTACAATTAAACTGATACACAGCATAACTTCTGTTATGTCCCGAACTATAATTTTGATACTAAAATATGGCTTACAGCAGCTTCTTACCTGGACTTTTTATCTAACTTAATTAAGATTCTTCATATGACATATAATGTTTAGTTTGCTTTTATTCTCTGGAAAGAGTTTTGTCAATTTGAGATTAAATAAATTTTAAATTTATACATCATTTATTTTCCATTCACAATCAAGTAAATTTTAATTTGAAGTTAGAATGTCTTTTATAGTTTTTTTTAAAATAGCTCTTCTATTTTAAACTGAAGGTAGCAAACCAATTATCAGGTTAGGTTTTTAGTTTATTCTTACTTAACGTTTTGTTCCAACGAAGTGATTTTTAACAAAGCTCTATAGATTATTGTTATAAATAATTCAGGGTTTTTACCCTTCAGGTATATTAGAATCATAATTTGCGCATAAAAATTTATCTGTGCTTCTAACATCTACCTTCCTTTCGACTTTCCCAATATATATATATATATATATATATAATATATATTATTAATATATATATAATAATCATATTATTATAATATTATATTATATATATATTTATATATAATATAATAATATTATATATATTATTATATATATTATATATATATATATATTATATATATATATATATATTACAAACTTTATATTTATAAATTTTTTATATTTTTGATGAAAGTATAATTATTACTTGAAAAATAAATTCATAAATGTACAAAGTTTGATAAAAAAAATATCCTTTTTCTTTAAATATAGCAATCACTCTAATCATGTTATCTTATCTTTGCTCAAAGTTTTATAGAAGCAGCAGTTTTAAGTGATTTAAACTATCTCATTAATGTCAGGGCCCTCTGGCGACAAAAGTTTTGATTGAAAGTAAAGTCAAGTTCCTAACCTTTCTTTACATTTGAGTCTAACCAATTACATTAAGTACATTAAGTACTGCTTGTAATATCGGCTCTTGGTTCTGTGAATATATCCACCTACTCAGTGAAAGGAAAATTTCTAATGAATAGAGATATCGAGCGAAAGTTGTTAAACCTCATTAATATATAAGTACTATCGCATTAATATTTTTATTATTATTATTATTATTATTATTATTATTATTATTATTATTATTATTATTTTTATTATTATTTATTAATTAATTATTATTATTATTATATTATTATATAATTATATTATTGATTATTATTAATATTATTTTTATTATTATTATTATTTATTATTTTTTATATAATTATTATATTATTATTATGATATTTATTATTATTATTATTATATTTATTATTTTAATATTAATTATTATTAATATTATTATTATTATATATTAAATTATTATTATTATTATTATTTATCATTTCACTTACTCTGGTCAAACAAATAAAAAAAATTATTTTTGCGCAAGGATATAATCGAATTTTGAAAAAGTATATCGTAGTGTGCTGATTCTTCAAAATGACTTAGGTTTTCCGCCAGATTGCTCTAGTTCTGGAGATACAGGTGTGTTCCGATTTACCTCCTATATAAATATAATTATTCTTTTTTTAAATGCATATTTTACAGTAATATCGTTTTTATTTCTTTTTAAAAGGCTTAACCTTTCATTATACTGTTATTTTTTTTCGTCTATTTCAGAAAACACTATGAAGTACTTTCGACGAGGAAGCCTGTTTTGGAAATTAAACACCCCAATCTGTAATTCCTGCTACATCTGTGGTGATATTGTCCAGGAGAACCAAAGAAGAAATATTACTAACTTTGTGATAAGCAAGCATATCTGGCATACTTTGCAAGATATTTCGGAGGTCCAAGATTATATGTCTATGGCTCTACCCTATATTGGTCCTGTAAAACGTGTGTCAAAAATCTACGTCAGTGGAAAAAATGGACGAAGAAAAGTTTAAAATTTGGTGCCTATGGTATGGGCGGGAGCCAAAGAATCACCACAATGACTGTTATTTTTTGTTGGTTAATGTGAAGGTATCAATCGTTACAAGAACGTAAATTTGAGTAAATCCGGCATTTGGAATCAGAAAAAGGTGACCTTACTACACTTGGTAAGATGTCCCCATGTTCAAGAGTGTGCACTACACCATCGCCAGACCTAGCATTGTCTGATGAAGAAGATATCCAATGAAATTTGGGGTGTGCACAGGTAGTATTTTATTTTACACGTTGCAGATAGTTAGGTAGTTGAATATGAAGAATATAAGTAACTTCTACATAAAATACCACAGCAACAGTTTATTTTACTTTAACCAGGAAGAAGATAATGATTAGTAACGAGGAGTAAGTCTTTCCAAGCAAGATATGGTTTTTAAGCATCTAGACTATCAGTGGAAAGAATGTCTCAAGGCGATCATAAAATAACTTTTTTTCGACAAGAAGAGGTAGTACTTCTTGCCATATTTCATGTGAAGAAGAAGACTCATAGTATATAACCTGTGAACATCCCTGGACTGCCTACTCCAAATGGGTTACCTAGAATACCGACCAGAAGATTGGGGATTGTTTATGGATAGTTCAACAACGAGAAGCTTGAAGTGTGTTTTAATGTACAATGGCAATAGTTATGCATAGATTCCAACAGGTCACTCAACAAAACTGAAAGAGGAATATTAAAAAATAAAAGAATGATCTTGCAGAAGCTTAGATTATAATGAACACCAGTGGTCTAAATGCGTTGATCTATATGCGTTGATTAGAAGATGGTCAACATCTTACTTGGCAGCAAAGCGGATATACTAAGTACCCTTGTACATATATGACTTGTGGGATGAGTTAAGGAGTCAAGAAGACCACTGGGAAAAAAGTTTTGTATGGCCTATAAACCTGTATAGGGTAAAAGATGACTGTAGCGCATCAAAATATCATTAACGAACCAACTTATGGTTGACAGGTGGAAAAATTATTTTTCCCACAGCAACGTCACATTTTCAACACTTAGGACTGATGAAGCAAAATTTGTAGGGTATAGGTCGCCCTGACAAAGATGGTGAAGTGTTTTCAAAATATATTTGCAGATGATTTTTCCCAGTGTTGAGCTGGAGAAAACTCACAAACTGGAAATCTTTAGTACGGCCAAACTATCAATTTCGTCCAATCATCAAAGTGAAATACGGACATTTTAATCATAAATCCCAATCTGACGGATATTGAAGCAACATGGTCTTGCCTGGACAGTAAATTTTTTGTCTTGGTTGTTCAGTAAACTTTTTTTGGGACACGCATAAATACTGCCACTATATGTAGATAGAAAACTAAAACTACTGCGTAACAGAAAATGCTTTCATAGACATTTCAAAATTTGAAATGCTAATATGAACATAAAGTTCACTTTCTACATAGTCACTTTGATCGGTTTCCGGATAATCTAGGATGTTATAGTGAGGAACAAGTGGAGAGGTTCCATCAAGATATAAAGGTGATGGAAGAAAGATACGCAAGGAAGAATAGGAATATATTTATTAATGATATACACACAATGATGGAGACTATTGTCGAGTGCTTCAACGAGTGATTTCTCATCCACATCTCTGCACACAGAAGACAAATCATATAGAACAGCGCATCTCTTAAATGGAGAAATTAGATTGGTTGAAATTGAATGTACTTGAAATGAAATCAATGTTTACTTGACCTATTATCTTTAACTTATGACCTTACTCATTAACAATTTGAATATATCTTTCGTGTTTTTAATTTTATTGTGAATAACGTTTACACTATACTAAATACATAATTGTTGTTATAATGTAATTTTATGTGACCACTTATACTGTATGCTATATTATCAAAACTAGAGAAGCCACAATCTAGGAAAACGGAGATAATATTTCCGAATTCAAGGGCAGACAAATAATTACCATAAATAAGTATTTGTTATTAAATGTATTTATATGTGACCTACCCTGTATCTCTCAATACAAAAAACTGATGCCAATACTATATAAGAAAACGGAGATAATATTCGGACCAATCAGGGCATAAACAATTACTATAAATGACCTTCAAAATGTTTTGGCGACGCAAAAGCTTATCTTAGCTCAGTGAAATTATTAATATTATCATTAAATTATTGAATAATTATTTATTATTATTATATTATTATTATATATTATTTATTTATTATTATTTTATTATTATTATTATTTGAATAGATTATGTATTTATTATTTATTTAAAATTATTATTATATATTATTATTATTATTATTATTATTATTATTATTAATTAG
>JABUQX010046583.1:0-12500 GCA_015478945.1 Trachelipus rathkii
TCTCACTCACCATATAAATTTACTGAAGGTGCTTCTTATATCCTGAACACCCTAATAAATTCTGAAGGTGTACTTATCATGTAACACTACCAATATGAATATTCTTATTAGATAGTGCTTATATATCTTAGACACTCATAATCAATTTCTGAAGGCTAGCTTCTTGAAATACTACATTCCATAATTATTTGAAGCGTAGTTTATCTGAACACTCCAATAAATTTTGAAGGTGCTTCTGAACACTAAAATAAATTCTGAAGGTGCTTCTGAACACTCCAATAAATTCTGAAGGTGCTTCTGAACACTCCAATAAATATATATATATATAATAATATATATATATATAAATTATCTGTGAAAGGTGCTTTCAATGTAACATATTCTACATATAATATATTTCATGAAGTAGTGCTTTACTGAATGAACACTCCAATTAATAATTTTCTGAAGGTGCTTCTGAACATTCTAATAAATTCTGAAGGTGCTTCTGAACACTTCAATAAATTCTGAAGGTGCTTCTGAACACTCCAATAAATTCTGAAGTTGCTTCTGAACATACTACATAATAAATTACTGATAAGGTATTGCTTTCTGAAATTCACAATAAATTCTGGAGAATAGGTGTCTTATACTGAATCTGACACTCAATAAATTCTTAGAGTGTCTGTCTGAACACATCTAATATATAAATTCTCTAGAAGTGATTCATTCTGAACACTCTATATACAAAATTCTGTAGTAGTTGTACTCATCTGTAAACACTATCCAAAATAAAATTTCTCATAGTTAGCTTCCTGAACCTCCCAATAATATAAATTCTAAGGCTAGCTTTCTTAGTAAATCACCATTATAAATAATTTGAGTGTACCTGAACACTCTCACCAATATAAATTCTGAAGGTTGCTTACTGAACACATTATATATTATATATTATATATTTATATATATATTTATATATATATATAATTATATATATAATATATATATATATATATATTATATAAAAATTTTAAAATGTCCTTTAGAAGCGTTCAGCTCACAGGCAGTGATTGTCATTATTTATTGGAGAGGCTTTACCTTCTGAATTCACTTACCAAAATAAATTCGATAGGTTGCTTACCTGAACATATCCAGATTATAAATATTTTATTCTTTGAGGAATAAGGTATGATATATATGATGCTTATCTGATAATACACTTTCATAATAAATTTACGTGATAGTATGGCTTCGGAACATATAGTATATATATAATATATATATACTTCACCTAATAAGTTATTAGAAGTAGTGCTTTCTGAACACTTATATATATATATATATATATTAATATGGTTAGCCACACTACAAAATGTATGCCCGAGAAATACTCATCTTCATGTTAAATCACAAATTAACTTACAATAAAGCTACCATGCGGATAAGGACATGATTCATGAATCCTTTATTCGCAGATGGTTAAAACTATGGAAGTTAGGAAAGCACATATTTCGGAGATGTGATAGCTAACATGAGAGAAAAAAAAAAATAACACACTCACTACAAGTGGGAAAGAATTATCACTTATATAGGAAATTCTCGAGTCACTAAAAATTTTAGTAATAATGAAAATGTAAAAATTACAGAGGGCGACTAATAAGAAAACAAAAAACAAGATAAAATATTAGTATATGGTAATTTATATTGTCATGATAATATCGCACTAGAAAAAGCCTATTTTAGAGACCATTTTTTTAATACGGTAACTCCCGTTAAAAATAAATAGACTTCCTAGTATAGTTTTTTTTAACAAAGAATACCCCAAGGGTATAAAGCACCGATGGCAGGAGTCGGGGTCTCTGGCCTTCCGGGGAACTACGGGGGTAGGACTATTTCCAACACTCCCAATGCATCTCGGGAGAGGTTCTGCTTGACATCCCGACAAGCTCACCTTGTACTCATAATAGAGTGTGTCTGCGGGGGTTATCATCCGCCTTCCCATACAGGCGGCGCATAATTAAGATACATCGTCCCCTTCGCTCTGTAGATCATCCTTCGTCGCGCACTATTCCAGAAATTTCTCCAACTCAGACTTCGGCGTTAGTAACAATAATTAACTTTATAGAGATAACGTAAAATTTAGGATTCGTTAATTACTCCCTTCCCAACTACAGTATTTGGCTCAGAACTCATTATAATTATCTGGAGTACACATTATCTGCATTGTTTGTACGGAGTGCTACTATACATACTATTAGGTAATCCTAATAACCGGAGGTATATTTCGTATTATTAATATAATTAATCAAATATAATAATAATAAAAATAAAAAAACATAAAAATAAATATTAATATAATTAATATAAATATTATTAATATAATATATATTACATAATAAAAACCTTATCAACACTTCTCAATATATAATACTTATAATCAAAATATACTTTTTACACTTATACTAGTATAACTAATATAGGAATTATTGTGATAATATATTTTATTATATAATATATATATATAATATCTAACATTAACAAATTAGCATTATACTAGTATTTGAAATCTTTTAACTCATAAACAATCTAACTTATAGCGCTTATATTTACATTAATTACTATATACTAAATATCAATACATATATAAATATTTTAAATATCTATATCTATACTATATTTATCATTTACGGTGAGACATTTTATAAAACTAATATATTATAATTACTATTATTACATTATAACTTATACTAATTAACTAATACTTAATATTTATAACTTAAACTTAAATATACTAATATAACTACTTAAATTATATAACTATCATAGTTCAGGGAGTATAAGCAGTAATATCCTGCATGATACCACCCCGCGAGAGAGGAGGACTTCAGGTAGCGTCGAGTTAAAAAAAATAGGATTTCTGAATATTTATTCTTTCTTCTATTGTTGTGGTTTTGTGTGTTTTCTAACACATTCATATCAACTACGTAAAATTTTGACCCCACGCATCCAAACTACCTCTGCCTTTTCCTTCTCAGACTATCTAAGTAAGTATTTATATTTTTTTTCCTTTTTTTAACATTTTCCAATAACAAAAACAATTTACCAGAGAGTGTATACCAATGCGTATTCAATAATATATTCCCTTTTTCGACCGTGATAAGCTTTGATTGTAACTGATATTTGAGTAATATCATGGATTGCTTGTGGCTCTGTCTTTCATATGTCATAAAGGCAATGGATAACTATATTATATCCAATAAGTTCGTTATATAAGGTACAAATATATATACTACTATTATGTTATTTAACCTTTATTTATAATACTGAATATATATCAAATGATTTTACTACTCATATTTTATATATAATACCTATATTACTTTCTTATAACATATCATTGTCATATAGTATTTTAGATCAGAGGGTTTTGGATTATTGACCGGAATTAACGCTAAAGTTAGGGCTATACTATAATGTTTGTTTCTGAGGCACTTGCATGTGCAATACGTTATGGAAAACAAGTTTATGAAAAACGCATGTACTCACTGAAGCTGTATGAATATCTAGTTAATGATATATATAACCTCACAATATCTCTACCAGCAATATATTCAACCGCCAAAATTATATATATAATAATATTATCCTAGATCTATTTTAAGTACACACTTTTATAATCGAAATGACTTGAATTGGGATAGAGTTAATTTAGCCATATATAGCTCTATCTATATTTCTAAACTATACCTGAGTGAGAGTTAAATAATGAATCCTATATTTATATATTTGAGACTCTGAGACCCTTATAGGTTATACTACTCATAGGTGAGAGAAAGTAGAAGTGGCCTTTATATATATAGTTGAAAATTGGTATTTTATAATAATAGTAGTAATATTGAGTAAGGTTATGACATTTCTATTAGTTTTAACTAAATAATAAATCATACTTTCAAATATACTATACAATATTATGATATATATATATAATAATATATATATAATATATATTACAGTGGCGTATCCGGGGGGCAAGGGGCCATGGCAACCCCGAAATTTTTTAGAACACACTAAAAAAATTTTCAAGTTATCGGATAGTCCGATAAATTAAGTATTATCGGCGAGGTGCAGCGGTTAGGAACTTAATTCTTATATCAATCCGGTGGCCGCTCGCTCCAGTTAACAAATCTCGTAAGTCCTGAATTCTGGAAGCACTAAATCGAGATCTTGAGTGTTTGTAATTAAGTTGCGAGGTTGCCAGTGAATTTATGCTTAGGAGTGTTTGTACTGGTTGGTGTTGTAACAACTTTTTTGTGGTTCACACTTGTTGTTAGTTAAACGTACTTTGATTACTATATATATATTATTATTCATTTTTATTAAATATATATAAATTTTAATTTATGGACTCATACTATGGAATTCTTTGCCATAGGGAGGTACTTAATTGGGTATCAGACATGATATATAGTACTGATACTTTCAATACAAAGGATGCAGGGCTTCCATTCTTTGGTTTCCGGCATATAATAACATTTACTTACTATAATATTACTACTTATACTAAATTCATAAGTAAGTAGATATCCTAGGTAGGTATCACTTATTCCCTTATTACTCTACTTAGTCGTATATATCTGATGGTACTTATATATTATATATATGGGCTAAATATATAACATGATATATACTCCGTTCTTGAAAAAAAGAAGACAAATATTAAGAGTAGACCTCTTCCTCTCCAAAAGAGACAAAGTACAGCACTAGAATGTATAAAAGATTCCTGTTTATTTTTATCATCCAAAGAGTGAAGTTTGCTCCAGATACCTCAGTATTAGATCAGATCTTCCTCCTTGGAACTTTTGTACTGCGAAATAGGCAGCCTCTGAAAAATCTACGAATTAGTCACAAACGGTGATGTTAACTAACTCCTCTCATGCAAGCCTCTGCCCCCCTATTAAGTTCAGCGCGCTTTAATCAAGGAATACTCACGAAAAGGTATCTCAGTGGTTCATGTCTTAGCGAACATTTGGCAATTCTCACCATAGTTTTCTAGCGCTGGGAGTTTCTAGCCAATATTATATAACACAATTGGGAGAAAAGTGAAAATATTACAATATAGTATATGCCAAACCAAAGATTTTGCAGGAATATTATAGTTTGATACCCGATCCAGGAAATGCAAATGTCGGAACGATTTTCAAAGCACAAGTAGATTTCTTGATGATGCATTTAAATGTTGGTATAGTCGTTTACTCAGCTGATGGGTATATTAGATCGTTGGCGCGTTTATTGCTCTCATATTATTATGCAGGAGCTGTTGGTTGAATTATCAATAGAAGAAAGGTAAACTTATGAGTATACTTACACTACCAGAATTTGTTGTTCTTTATAATTGAGTCATACGAGACCTTTTTTTAGTAGATTCAAGGCTTCATTAGAACCATACGTTCCTCCACATTGAATCTTTCAAAAATACAGGAAACCATAATATCACTAAAGAAATCGGTAGCACCCAATACAGATTCCTGTAGTATAGAAAGGCATGGTTGAAGCAGGCAATAAATCGAAGAGAGCACTCATCCGACAATAGATTGACAGGCTCAGACAAAGTAATAAGTATTAAGGCTGTACTGAAAGACAGAGTCTTAGTATGAGCGTAAGTTCCATATATAATATTCACCACTTCTGTGGTACATGTAATCAAACCAGAGGTATCACTCGTTTCTACACTTGTGAAACGCAATAACGACAGGTCGAAATCGTAACTTTCGATTTAGGCCTGTGGAAAACCGATAAGAGAACCACTTTAGCGGAGAGTTCGTCTTTTTAAAATTATCGATGACTTAATTGTCGCCGAGATTGACAATTGCTCACTATATCACGCATCATTTAAAAGACTGGTCAGAATGCTTACGCTAATATGCCATTAATATATTTTACACTGAGTATGGGTCTCTAGTTTCCCTTCACAGTCCACATGATGCTCTAACTCCCGTTTTTAGATCATTGGTGGGTCAGCATGGCATATCATCTAATTGCGTGGAAGATGGTGCCAAAGATACTGAGAAGTACACACAGTTTAATATCTTTATACTGTATATATAGCCAATTGTTAGAAACCATTCTCGATTGTGGATCTGTATCACAGCGAACAGGAACAATTCGGTTCTGTTCGCTGTTTTGTGCATAGGCTTACACGACACTGACTCATTTTATTATCCCTCTTTATCTGGTTGGTGCTCACTAGATCTTCTTTTGCTCGTATGTCTCAGTAATGAATTTGGACGGGAATAAGCTCTATGGTTGCAATATAATTCTTATATTCGAGAATACGGAATACAAGTTATGCGGTAGAACACTTAGTTTTGGCTGTATATGAGAAAATTAATCTAATTTGGAGGCGGACACGAGAAATTATGGGGTATTCTGACGGTGCTACTGTTTCGCATTTGGTTAGATGGTCACAAGGTCACGGTGCACTTCATAAGTAATTAAAGGAAATAATTCCCTCACGAAAGCTATTCTGTACTTATTCCATGCTTAGGTTGCATTGCTTAATTTATGCCTCACAAAACGCTTTCTAAAGTTCAAATATTCGCAAGTGCATTATCTGAATTTTAATCTTTTCTTCAACACGTAATTTGGTTTCACAATTTCTTTCTAACTGTCTTCAAGCTATGAGCTACAAGCTGGCATCAAGTAATTTGCATGAAAATAGTTATTAAGAGAAACTTTTTCCCTAAGAGTAGGAAAGAAGAGATTGAAAAAAGATTTGCGAAACTTGCTAGACCAACGGAAAAGAATCGGTTTTAATTATTTAAAGATATGATAAACCCGATAATAGCAGGTTTATAAAAATAAAATATGAAGTTGGAGTTTCAGTTCAAAAAAAAGCTATCTCTTTAATTTCTACCAGAATGTTTGTAGTGCATCTTTCTATGAATTCTCTTCCTTTCTCATTTGATTCTCAAACCAGACTATTATTTAAGTTTAACTTACCAAAATCTATATACAAATTACTGACTCCTGCATACGATCTTACACGTTTATTGATTATGATAAGGTGTAAGTGAGTTACCCAAAGTGGATCTAGTTAAACACCTAAACTTGAAGCCATCAGAGAAAAATGCAACACTAAGATCATTCGTATCCATTAGGCTTCACCTATAGTTCTATGTTATATGGCCTAGATCTGGATAAGATTTTCATTGGAGGTAATGGTGGTGGAAAAGCTTGCCACACCTGAATCTGAGCATAGGCGCTTAGTGGGTGAGTAAGACAAAAACTCGTTGTTATTCAAATATTAAACAACAACTCTCCCAAACTAAAATCTACAGACCCAATTATTACCCTACTTCTGAACATTTCTGACTTACTCTACTCCCTCATCGCAAAAATACCCTACATTACACTTTCTATATTCATTGTCATTTTGAGGTCGCGGGATATTAATATATACTTCAGCATTGGGCGCTAGAGGCTTTTCACACCTCCTATTAGGAAACCACTCTCATAATCTATTACAACTTGCCAATTTTTGTCATACTTCCGGACTAGTGTAAATAAGTGCACTCACAACAAATTCTTGATGAGTAAGATAAAAGACATGTAACATTTTTACTTAAGTATCGACTCTACGTAGTTCATTGAGCGAGGTTTAGTAAATCAGCATGAATGAGGATTAATGGAAGTTGAAATGGCATCATCACAGCACAGATCGTCAAAAGAAAACTTCAAAAAATATTGCAACAGACTGTAACTAGTTGGTCTTTGCTTCTGAAGTCGACAATTTACATATTTATAATTTCTTATTCTCTTGTTTGCAGGATACTACCTTCGCAAATTTTTACACCTAGTGTCTACTAGCTATACGAGGTAGTACAGAAGTTTATTCAACCCATCTAGTGGGATCTCTTGATAATCCTACTTGAGAATACTATGTGGGAAGTATGGTATAGTTTACTGGAACTTCCCTCATCTCACATACACATCGAAATATATACGAACTTAAGAATAGACTGAAGGATCTATTTCGCGCACCCGTGGGCTCTTGCTGTCACCACCCCATCTTTGTCTGCGAGAATAACTTTCACGTGGGACGCACTATAAAAGTTTCTTTATACAGACTTGGTTTAAGATTAGAATTTTATGAAATATCTCACTAAATTTAAATCATTTCTCTATTTTTTTCATATAAGAAACTTTAATATTCTCGGAGAAACCTCCTCCTCTCTACTGGTATATACTATATAATATACCACTTTTATTCATTTATTCACTATATCACGTTGGACATTGGCGCATAACTTTTATAATATTTCCATACTTTTCTTATTTATTAATTTATAGCTTCATGCAAGGGTGTCATTTAAGTAGTTAACATGAGGTACCGTATAATTTCCATTTATTTACTACAATTGAGCTATACGGTATTATGGCACTTTTTCATGATCAAATATAGAATTATTATGTATATGCTAATGGGTGAGTATATATATTGGTTAACTGATATCCTTTTCTTTTACAGTACACTCTATATATAATATACTTACTACTATCATAATATATATATATATATATTCTATCTATTCACCGTTGGACCCATCTCTCTGATGATTTCAATATTTTCGCCTCGTTCAGTTTTTGGTCTCATTGTCAAGCTTTTCACTTTTCTCTATTGGCCTCTTTGCATAATTTAAAATAGGATCCAGTGAGCACTCTAGAAAGACGATCATCGTTGGCGGCTCCAGCGCCAGTTTTCCGATGCTAACGTTCCCTTGAGTGTTAATAAAATGTTGCAGGTATTGGAGGTTTTCTTACGGATTTTCAAGTGGGGAACTTATGCAGAGAATATTTATTATTACATTAATATTTTTATTTCTCCTCTTTGGTATTTACGTTTCCACTTGGGCCTATATATACTCTATATCCTTTGGAAAAGACAATGGCCGCGAGAGGTGGGGTGTTTAAATACAAATATATATATATATTATAATATATATAATTATAATATATATAATTAATATATTAATATATTATAAATATTATATATATATTTATATATATTAAAAATATATATATATATTATTTATATAATATATATTAAATATATATATTAAAATTATAATATTATATATATATATTAATTAATATATATTAATATAATTATATATTAATATATATTAATATTATATATATAATTATTAATTAAGTAATATATAATTTAGAGGTAGAGTTTAACCCCTACCATATTAAAGGCGCGCCCCAGGTGGGTGGATGAAGGGAGGTTAACCCTCGTAAGGATGGTAGCTTTTCGGAAATATAATTAAATACGGGAGCGTGGTAACCAAATACTTGCAACGCAGGTAGTACAGGCCTAGCAAGCCGCTGGACAGAAAGTTGACGATTGAAAATCGTCACACATATGAATAACTCTTGTTATTGCCTCGATCACCCACCAGAGGAATTAGATTCGGAAGACGACCATCCTAATGCGCCCGAAAGACGCGAAACTAGATATAAAATAGTAGCGGAAATCCTTCGGGAGAGGCCTTTAGGAGCGGCTACCCCTTTGAAATGATGGAACCCTGAGGGGTAAGGAGGAGGGAATGGTGGATCTTATGACTGAATGACGGAACTAGCGAAAAGCGCATAGTTCTGCCGTATTTTACTATTTTCTCTCGCGCTCCATCTGACGCAAACCAGACTAACCTGCGAAAAAAGTCTTATGTCCATTCCCCCCCATCAGGGCTAACACTAGCCACGCCAACAATAATAATAACTATCATAACATAACAGACAGTACAGTGGTGGAGAGGTACATAGACATGGGGTGGGAGTGATTTTGACGGAAGAAATGGCACAGAGAGTAGAAAGTGTGGAACCTCATGGAGTATCGCTCCCACATCAAGTATATGATGACGTTTTCGACATATATCAAATGTAACACATGGATTTCGTTAAGGGTGTTGCTAACTTCCAGAGAGGTGTATTGGCACCCGCCATTACACTAGGAAGGGCAAACTGAGAGAGCTGAAACAGGAGGAGGAGGGTTTATATTCGAAGAACGGTGCAGGAATATTATAGATATACCATACTAGGCAGAAGAATAGATAGATAATAAGCGCGAGATATCTGAAGTGGGAGTAACGTAGCGCGAATACACACCGCAGAGAAAGAGAGTGGGTATTGAGTTCGCATCGATAGGTGGCATTTCAGCAGTTAGGCGAGAGAAACAGACGCCTCGCGCAGAGAGATTTTAATATGATTTATGTTTGTCCACCGATATGAATTGCACATGTATCGGTAAGCACGCTAATAAATAAGCATAGACATTAGAGCGAGCTATGGAGAGTGACATATAATATACATGCGCTGCACGTCAGAGAGAAACGTCGTATGACTATGTGAAGATCAAACTCCTTGATAGATCTGATACTAACTCACTTCAAAAGGAGTTATTGCATTTAGTAAGATGAAATTGAGTGCTCACACATATCTCACCTGTCTGGACGATGTGGACCAACCATAATGTGTTGGGGAAGATGATATTAAAGAAACCGTAACCCGCTCCATTACTCCAAGAAAGATATATGAAAGAACGAGTGCACCTATATTAGAAAAGGATCAAAAATTTACAGGCATCGTAGATTAGAAATCTCAGCAGAGGCCATTATAATAAGACATCTAATACGCAATGCAGAAGAAGGATGAGGTACAAAGTGTTAAGTGAGTGCTGTAGAAGCACTTTAAGGAAGCGGTGCTAAAGAGCGCAGAAAGGAGATTGGAATAAAAATGGTGGGAGGATAAAAACAAAAAAGAAGCAACACCATGGTGGACAGAACGTGTTAAAACTGCTGTACAAGGAAAGATGAGATGTTTTAGGAAATGGATAAAAAAGAGAGGTGAGTTAGAGTTGAGTTGGAGAGAAGAGAATATGTAGAGGCTCGGCGAGAATCTGATAAAGAGTGAAAAGGATGGAAAAGGAAAACCACCTGGAGATAAAAAATTTAGGAAAGGAAGTTTAGGAAGGATGTACAGGTACGTTATTAGAAGCTGGTTAATTTAATATAGCTTAGAATATACAAGGAAAAGTTGACACACCAATATGGACACGAAGCTATAAAGGGTGAAAACGGAGTCCATAATAGTAAAATCCAAAGGAGAGATTGACGAAGAGATGGGGAGATTCTTTACGAGTATTTGTACAATGTGAGGGGGCGTTGCGGAAGGAGATGATATGCGAGATTTTAAGATTTGTTGGAGGATGGGAAGAGAGTAAGGAATGAAGTGGTTGATCACAGGGAGGAGGAGATGATTAGGTGGCGTTGATTAAGGTATGAAGAGCGGAAAGGCGGGGGAGAAGAGGAAAAATAGTTGGCTAGGAGATGGCTGAAAGGTATTAGGGAGTGAAAGGAAGCAAGACGGATATTAAATTCTGATGAACTAGGTGACTTGAGGAGATGAGGGTGGTGCCTTGGTGAATTGTGATAACCGGGCAACAACTCGTCTCACCAATAAATTAAAAAAAGGAGATAAAACAGAATTGTGGGAAACATAGTGAGATGAAGTGATTTACCGATTATTGTCTGAGCACTTCTTCTGCGAAGTATTCTTAGAATGATATAGAAAGAAGGCTGAGAGAGTTGGTGGAACACAAGCTGGAGAAGTTAGTGGCAACATGGTTCAAACTGGGGAGATCGACTATAGATTCTGGTGTTCGCTATTTTGATGATAAGATGAAAGATATTAAAGGTTTGGGGAAATTTTAACAGGCAAGAACATGCCTCGCCGACACTGTACATTGCTTTTAAATCATGTAGCCTAGAAAAGGCTTTTGAATAAAGAGTGGCCCAAGGGAGAGTTTTTGCCTGAGAGATAGAATAGATATTAAGAAATTATACCCTATAAAGTTGTTAATACATTATATAAGCAGTAAAAAAGCACTTATGTAGACAGCAAATACAGAGTAAAGACTATTTCCGGTGAGGGAGTGGTTTAATATCACAACTAGAGTGAAGCAAGGGAGCGTGCTCTCCCAATTCTGTTCATTATAACTAATAGCCCATGAGACAGCTTTGCGGAGAGTCGAGTCGTGTAGATGACAACCGCGGACACCAGAGTCGGAGAATGAGATAGTTTGGTATATCTTGAGATGACTTTGGTTTGTTGTGACACAAAACTAAGAAGAGCTGCAGAATTTCTGGAGGTTTTGAGGACGAGAGTTGGAAGGAAGGGGTAATGAGGATAATCCGAGGGAAGACAGGTGATGTTGATCGTTAGAGTGTGGAGATGATATTCCTGGGAGGTGAGTTTGAAGTGGGAAAGGAGCTGTAGACAAAACGGACGCAGTTTAAATAATATTATTGGTATGGTGCACTATGTAGTAGAGGAAAACGACTAATGTACTATAGGTAATATAAAACAAAGAGATATTGGTATAAATATTTAATGGACAGAATAGTTCAAATGTTGTTCCCATGTTTAATAGAATGTATAAGAAGTTAAATTTTTAACGAGAC
>JABUQX010046583.1:17500-22500 GCA_015478945.1 Trachelipus rathkii
GCTATATCTCATCCTAGCATATTGCTTTTTTCTTAGAATCAGATGGATAGATATTCCTTTCCTAATGACCTCAGTATCTGTCATTGATATTTTCCTCAATTTTCTTCTTAAAGGTAGATTCTTGTCCGTTCTATATTATTAAATTAACACTCCTGTTACACGTTTCATCAATATTTGATATTCTTTGTCTTATAAAATATTTCTTACTACTTCTACATAATCTTATGTTTATGATTCTGATCTTCAAACAAATCAAATTTCCCAACCTTTTATGAATATTTTGCAACTTCTCACAAGATTGTAACATCTTCGTATTAAAATGAAGAGATCCTTTATTTAAGGAAATTCTACTTATACCACAATGAATGGTTCGGTTTATCTCATACTGATTCAGGTAGGATGGAGACCAATTCATTCATCATTTTCAATGTTTTGGAACTTGATTAAGGAACCCACACAAATCTTTGAACTTCCAAGCCAGTATTTGGATAAGCTTGATTTATGAATCACCACTTCTTTCTTGCAATACACAATTTTCCCTTCTCTGTAACTCTGATCACAAACTTATAGTTCTTATTGACAATGTTTTCTCTCCCTGCAACTTCATTCTGTGATAAACGCATATTTTTGTGCTTAAATCGGTTCTGGTGGTATCACGCCTTTAGTTCTTAAGATTTGTGATGCTGAACTTGGATCCTGCCTAAGTAAATTGTTTCTTTTTTGCCAATCCACTTCAACCTTTTCTTCCAATTGAAAGCGAGCGTTCTTTCAACATGAGCCGAAGTTAAAGAACCTTACAAAATCATCCTATGGCTTTAATGTTCGCTCTTCCTAAAGTTTTCTAACCTATTCATACCAAGAAAATTTGTAAACATCTTGATATTTCTAATCTAATCTTTCCTTGATCATCAGCCTTTCGAAAGAAGCACTTTACTAGTAATAATTTTTTCCCTTCTCTCTGATTCTTTTTTCTTTGATTTTGTGATTTCAGTGGAACTTTTGCCTTGTAAATACAACGTAACTATTAAGAAACATTTAATTTCAAACTTTAACTGTTCCGGTAACATTCTTTCTGTATCTTCGCTGAATTTACCTTTCCGGTTTTCTAATCAACATTTTTAGATGGCCTCGCTCATTCCGTTCAATCTATTAAAAGTTGATATTTTTTTCCTGTTAGAATCTGTCATGACCCTAACTCTCTTCTACTCTTCATTAGTGACTAATCTTCATCATTTCATCACTAATCTACTTTTATGCTGGACGATTCCATAAATAATAGCTGTAGCGAAATCCCAATCCAGCTACCACTGGAATATTTTTCTCTCCCAGCCATATATATATATATATATATATATATATAATATATATAATATATATATATATATATATATATATAATATATATATATATATAATATATATATCATCTATATATAATATATATATATATATATATATATATATCGAACAACATTATTCCTCGAAATACTAGAAATATGTGATCATGTTTAAAGAACAATGTTAGGAGGCTAGAAAAGTTTGGCATTATTCCAACTTTTACATAAAAGTTGATTACAACAACTGAATAAAATCCTCTCAACCAATTTTTAAAGTAAGAATCCAATAGGCAATCCAAATCACACTTTCCATTTGATTAACGCCAATTAGGATTTACTTCCTATAGAAATTAAAATTTCAATATAAAGGATATTAAATTATATGTCCACAAATATATTACAAGTGAGTCATTTTTATATATATAGTTACTATATATATAATATATATAATATATATATAGACATTATATATATATATATGATATATATATATATATAATATATATATGGAATTAAAGGACTAAGTCTTGATTGTGCTAGGGTTTTACTATTGAGCGGTATGTTTGTTTACCTGTGTATTTGTATAGTAGTGAGACTATGGTCTGGAATAAGAAGTATAGATTCTAAAGTTGAATGTGACAGATAGGATAAGCTTAGGGGCAGAGCTAGATACTGGAGGAAGAATTGATGTAAAGTGAGGAACTGAACGGTATTAGAGAGTGGTCTGTTGTGTGAAGAAAGGGTAAAATAGAGGAATAAATGAAAGTATGTTGAGATGGTTTGGTCATATGGAAAGGATGAATGATAGTCGGTTGGTTAAGCGGATGTATAGTGGCGAGTGTGTTGGGAACCGACCGGCTGGAGACCGGAAAAAAAAAGTGGATGAGTCATAAGCGAATGTTTGAAGGAGAGAAATGTGAGTTTGGTAGAGGCGAGAAGAAAGGTGTATAACAGGAGTGAATGGCGGGGGATTGTGAGGGGGTATGGTTGTGGCCCACCTGGGCCAAGGGATGAACCCTTACATTGACGATCTACCATAGTGAGGGTCCGTCGCTCTGTCCCATGAAGCTTTAGGGTGGATTTTCTGACTGCGATGAGTTCCCACTAATTAATGGTACTTGTGTCATGTTCTTCTACTGCTTTTCTTTTCCAATGCCCGTCGCGCACCTTACTCCCATTCTTGGGAAAATATAAGGAAGATGAAGAAGAAGAAGAAGAAGATATATTTTGGAAAGATATATGTTTAGAGTCTATATATATATATATATATATATATAATATATATATATATATATACATAATATATTTGTAAAATAAACAAAAATATATATATATTTTAAATATATTTATATATATATATATATTTATATATATTATATATTTCAAATTGGTCCTAAGTGGGTTTGAACCCTTACCCTTAGGATGGTAAACCAAGAGTGTTACCTCTGAGACGACGATTTGGCTTAAAGGAAACCCATCATTTTACCTCTGAAAGCTTAGCTTCCCAAGAGGAGCGAAGGCGTTTCTTGGACACCTAACCTCCGACGGGCCTCCCCGCCAACACTCGGGTCAGGGGCAACACTGGGTAATTTTTAACCGGACATTATTAGATATCAAAGATATTTGTGCAATAAACGCAACAATTATTTGTATATTTCAAATGGTCCTAAGTGGGTTTGAACCCTTACCCTTGAGATGGTACTCCAGAGTGTTACCTCGAGACCACGATTGGCTAAAAGGAAACCCATCATTTTACCTCTGAAAGCTTAGCTTCCCAAGAGGAGCGAAGGCGTGTCTTGGACACCTAACCTCCGACGGGCCTCCCCGCCAACACTCGGGTCAGGGGCAACACTGGGTAATTTTTAACCGGACATTATTAGATATTCAAAGATATTTGTGCAATAAACGCAACAATTATTTGTATATTTCAAAATGGTCCTAAGTGGTTTGAACCCTTACCCTTGAGATGGTACTCCAGAGTGTTACCTCGAGACCACGATTGGTTAAAAGGAAACCCATCATTTTACCTCTGAAAGCTTAGCTTCCCAAGAGGAGCGAAGGCGTGTCTTGGACACCTAACCTCCGACGGCGGAGGCCCGTCGGAGGTTAGGTGTCCAAGACACGCCTTCGCTCCTCTTGGGAAGCTAAGCTTTCAGAGGTAAAATGATGGGTTTCCTTTTAGCCAATCGTGGTCTCGAGGTAACACTCTGGAGCACCATCTCAAGGGTAAGGGTTCAACCACTTAGGACCATTTGAATATACAAATTAATTGTTTATACGACATTATAATTGACCACACAAATAATCATTGAATAATATATATATATAATATATATATATTATAAATATATATATATATATTTTATATATATATATATTATATTATATACTATTAATATATATTATATATATATTATATATATATAATAATATATATTATATTAATATATATATATATATAATAATATTATATTAAGTTCAGTGGCGGGAACTCGTGATAGAAATGGATGGGGGTGCGATTTCACATTATATATATATATTATATTGTATATATATATTATATATATATTATAATAATATATATAGATATATATATATATATATATATATATATATATATATATATATATATATATATATATAATATATATATAATAATATTATATATATTTTTTTTTTATACAAAAAGGTTAGCGCCTTATTGGACAATTTATTCTACTTCGTACGGTATAGCACAATTACATAAAAAAAAAAGTTACCTGTTGCGAATGATTTAAAATAAAATATAAAAATAATAAATTACTTACTTTATAATTAAATTGTAGGTTTTTATAATTTGTAGCTAAAGTCCATTCTTCTCGCTTTTTGACTTGCAAATAAGTCAATCACAAGATTGTCAAAAGATGGATTGTGGACAATATCTCTTTCTGTTGCAAGCGCAACGAGGGCATTCAGTCTTTCTTGCCCCATTGTATTCCGAATAACGGTTTTTATTCTTTTTAATCTAGAAAAGCATCTTTCAGCTTCAACAGATGCCATTGGAGTAGTTATTAAAATTTTTAGCAACTTTAATGTTTCTTCAAAAGTCTGATCCATTCCATTTTCCATAATGTACTTATAAGAATCAAGAGCTCCTTTCCGGGAATAAAAATCTTCTCTAGAATATATAACTTGAAGTTCAGATTTGAGTCTCAAGATGTTAAAAAATGGATAAACAGTTACAGTCTTTTCAAATGCAACTGTGGGAAATGAGGTTCTATATAATTTAAAGTGTTCACGCTCGAAAAGTTGAGCTGATAGTAAATGATCACTAAACGAAAACCTCTCCTTAGACTGAGATATTATTATGTCACACACTTTATACGCAGCAGCTTTTTTAATTTCGTAGTAATTGGAAGCATTTAACGATCTTCTCTTCACCTCACAAACATCATACGTTCCCTCAATTTCTTCCATTATGGTAGTCATACTGTTTCTAATCTTTCCTAATTCTAATTGTAGTTCACTCACAGCTTGTTTTATGAGAATTACGTCTGCATTTCTTGATTGAATTTTATTATAGAAACAATCTACGTGCGGCATTATATGGCGGAAAACAGTGAGCCAAAATACAAAAGTAGGATCAGTCAATAACCTTTGCAAACCTCCTGCTTGATCTCGTGTT
>JABUQX010046583.1:27500-31023 GCA_015478945.1 Trachelipus rathkii
TACTATAACACCAATAATAGTACATATATATATATATATATATATATATATATAACATACACATAAATAATCATAACCAATTATAAACCTATAACACCATAATCACACCAATAACAAACCCCAATACCAAACCACAAACCTCATACTACAACATATACATAAAATAAAAATCACATACACATCAAAATATAAATATACCACACACTCACTTAAACTATAACCACGGCAGTCTCCCAGCCACTCTAACACAGGGCAACTGCTTACTTCACCACAAAATCTCCAACAAGATAAGCCACAACCCTACAAAACCCACTGAATGCATTTTAGAACAAAACACTCCGCAAAAAGCGAACATTTTAATGCAGGAAAACGAAGAAGACATTATTAATTATTAACATTTAATAACAAACCCAAACTGACAACACCACCCATAAGTCACCCATCTTATGTTGAAAACCTTAATTTAGACGTGTTACCCATAAAAATTATGTTTTCTTTATATATTTTCAATATTTTAAGTTAACTAAAAACCATGATTTTTAATTTTTTACTGTTGACTAAAAAAAAAAAGTACATATAATTTTAAAAACTATTTCACCAGCACTCACGGTTAGGGGTTACAGTTGATTAACCGTTTTGTGACCATGCAATTCTACGCTAATAAATTAAAAACAACATACTATAATTTTTTCAATTCCATCTCATGCAAGCCGTACTTTTCAAGATATCTGCCGAGCCTAATATTGGGGGGATCATGTCATAAAATTTGGAGGGAACGCCGACAATTTGTCGTACCATCAAAACATATTTTTTATTCTTTATTTTTTTTTACCGCACTTCATTTACTATTTCTTATTCATTTTCCTGCATTAAAATGTTCGCTGATTTTCAAAAATGTATTCAGTTTTCATGTAGCTATTATAGTTTTTAAGTTACATGCCTGGCCTTATCTGGGAGGCTGAGTATATATATTTAAAAATTTTATTATATAATATATATATATATATATATAATTATATATATATATATATATATATATATATATATATATATAATATATATATATATATATATATATATAATATATTATTATAAGTATAGTAATATTAGTTTGTATCCTTTCCGAGTTCATAAGGGAAAAATAATTTAAATGATGGATAATTAATTAAAAAAAAAAGGTGAGTTTAATTTTTGATGAAAGAAAACGGAATATTATCTCATAATAAAAAAAAACAATTTGTGCTTTGGTATTACGATGAAGGCAATAGAATTATAACTCATTTCTAAGTAATATTTATTTATGCTTGCCATCCAAATGTACAAAATAACTGTCTTCCCTCCAGACGTGTTTTGTATATTACTTGGCTAATTAGGCTCATTTAAAATGAATAAACAGAAATTATCTGAAAAGTCATTTTGGGAAAGGGCGTTAGAAAAATTTCTAAGGCCTGAGGTCGGGGGTAATGAGGATTTTTTTTTTTTTTTTTTTTTTGCTTCAAAGAAGGGAAGAAAATTATTAAGATATTTTTCAACTTGCGGTGCATCATTTAAACATACTTAAGGTTAATTAAATAAACTGATTAATTAATAAATTCTAATAAACTAATTAATAAACTGAATAATTAATAACCTCTAGTATTTATTAGAGTACAGCTTGTTCATCTATTTGTTAAGACATTCAAAATTTATGATTTTTAATCATTTTCGATTTTTTAGGTTTTCTTTAGTATTGGAGTTTTTATGTATTTAATATTATTCTTGCTTTTCGGAATGGCCCCGGTTTGTTTTGTATCTTTGTATACATTTTATCAAAAGTTTGTGGCTAACTTGACACTCTCGTTCAGAGAAATACCATCTCGCTAAATCGTCATCCTATCGTACTGTGCTTTTGGCCTGAGACTCATTTTTTGACGCCTTTTTGATTGACCTTTCCCGCAATTTTCTTCTTAAAGGTGGAGTCTAATCCGTTCATTTACTAACATTAAACATCCTTCTACACACTTTATCAATCTAGGAATCCTGACGTTTGATATTCTTTTGCCTAATGGGAAAAAAATGCATACTTCTACATAAATCTTATGTTTCTGTCACTGGAAGTACAAACAAAGCAAAGTTTTCAGCCTTATTTTTAATTATTTTACTACTTCTTAGGAGTTTGTAACATCTTCGTATTCAAATGGGGAGCTCCTTTATTTAAAGGATTTCTATGTACATCTCAATGAATGGTTGTGGCATCCTCGTACTAAATACAAGGTATGAACGAAGAGAAGCATTCAGCATTTCTCAACGTTTTAAAACAGTTGATTAAGGGACACACACACATATCAGGATCTTCCAAAACAGTTTAGATATGCTTGATTTATGCTTCATCACTTCTTTTCTTGAAGTAAATACCACATTTTTCCTTCCTCTGTAAACTCGACCACAAATTATAGCAGCTTAACTACAATGTTTTCTACCCGTAACTTCATTATGTCCTTAAACGTATATTTGGTACTTTATATTGGTCTAACTCTGAGTTATTCATCTTTGTATGACTCCGTTTTATCACTTGAAGAATCCTCGACTGTCTATCGAAAGAGTGAGGTAATCAACTGCCTGATGAGATTTCATCTTCAACTAAAATTTTTTATACTGAAAAAACTAATGGTTTTTGCTATCGTGCCATTTGAGGTTAGAAACTGCATATTTGCATAAAAAAAACTCTGTATTCCCCTATCACTCATGCTTCGAAATCGTTGCTAGGGATGTTATTCGATAAAACTAAGCTTCTTTTCAGTTAAATCAGGGCGTTAAAAAACATGCTGCCAGGAAACTTTCTTAGAGTTGCTCAGCAATTTAACAAATAAAGTTTTTGAAGTTGTATTAAGTCCTACAAATTTTTTGAAACGGAAATACAATCTAAAGAGCTTTTATCATTAAGATGATTTGGTTTTTTTTCCCCAATTTTGCGCCACTTAAAAGGGGAAAAAAAAAAACAAAAAAAATTAATGTAATCGCGAAACAACTTTTTCGCACTCGATATTAACAAATAAAAATGAACATCGCATCTGATTGATAGACTTTTAAATTATATATATATATATATATATATATATATATATATATATAATAATATATATATATATATATATATAATCATATATTATATATACTACCTCATAATAAACCATCAACTATAATATACCTAATAACACTAACAAACCCCTATACTACTAAAACTATATATAATATAACATATATATATATGATATATATTTATCATATATAAATAATATAAAACCCATTATATACAACACAATAAACAACCACACAATATCATAATATATTATATAATATAGTAATACTAATAATATATATATATATACTATATATATATACATATATATCATATAATATATATAATAAACTATAATAATAATAAACAAAATATAATATAACTATATATAAATATATATAATATATAAACTATATATACTATATATATATATATAACGCGGACAAGAAATAGAACCATTGCAAA
>JABUQX010046584.1:10000-19942 GCA_015478945.1 Trachelipus rathkii
GTTCCTATGGTTTGGAGAATTCAAGTAGGTCATGTAAGTGATTGCTACTTTTGTATAACAAATGTATCGGGTATGAAAGGAAAGCAAAGAAAAAAATAGCGTACCCAAATCTTAACTCTGCAAGAAGGCCAGTACCACATAATGAAACTTTGCCTATTCCCAAACCACCAGAAACCGTAGGACAGATTGAGGAAATGCAAGTGGACGATACAACTGATGTAGACTATGAACCAGACACATTTCAAGATGAACCTCACATGATCAGTCAACCGGAGTTGAATGATCTTGCTAGAGACTTGGGTCTTTCTAAAGAAAAATCTGAATTGCTTGCTTCTCGTTTACAAGGCTGGAATTTTTTGGCTTCAGGTACTCATGTTACCTATTTTCGTGATCGTCATAAGAACTTCCTGCAATATTTTGAAATAACTGAATCACTTAGTTACTGCAGCAATATTGATGGATTGAAGCAAGCCCTTGGCCACGAACACAAGTCAGAAGAGTGGAGACTGTTTGTTGATGCATCAGTCTTATGTTTAAAGGCTGTACTACTACACATTGGTAACAATCATCTATCTATTCCCATCGCACATGCAGTACACATGAAGGAATCATATGAAAGCATGGATTTTCTTTTGGATAACATTCAATACGGAAAATGCAAGTGGAAAATTTTCAGTGATTTTAAAGTTATTGGACTTATGTTAGGCTTGCAACTGGGTTTTACCAAGTATCCATGCTTTCTGTGTGAATGGGACAGCCGGAATAATGATGAACATTACATAAGAAAAGTTTGGCCACCTCGTGAACATTTCATCACCGGGGAAAAAATATTAAAAGCAAACAGCTAGTTGATCCTAAGGATGTACTTTTACCTCCTCTTCATATAAAACTTGGACTTATCAAGAATTTTATTAAAAGTATGGACAAAGAAGGCAAAGGATTCAAATACATTGTGCAGAGATTCCCTCGAATTAGTGATTCTAAAATTAAGGAAGGGATTGTTGCTGATCCTCAAATTCGAGATCTGCTGAAAGATGAAAAATTTGCTGAATGTCTCAACAGAACAGAATTAGCTGCCTGGTCTGCATTCCAAGATGTAGTCAAAAACTTTCTTGGGTCTTACAGAAGCCCACATTACAAAACCATGGTTGACACTTTACTGTCAGCATACAAAGCTCAAGCCTGTAACATGTTCCTTAAAATCCACTTTCTTCACTCTCACCTCGACTTCTTCCCTGCAAATTTAGCGATGAACACGGGGAGAAGTTTCATCAAGACATAGCGAAGATGGAGAAGAGATATCAAGGTAGATGGAATCCGACTATGCTGGCCGACTACTGTTGGGGACTCATTAGGGAATCACCGCAGGGCATTTACAAACGTAAATCAAGAGCTGTTGCGTTTACATAAAATTGTGTAAAATTTTTAAAAAATGATAAAAAATTGTAAAATTGTAAAAAATTAAATTGCAATTGTTTGCAATAAATGTATATATACAAATGTTGTTAATTGAATGTTACTCAGCAAAAAAGTTTCCATAAAATTTTGTTAAATTCTACAAACCAGTAAAAAAAATTAATATTGTAAAAAAATAACTTGTAAAAGTGCATCTGTTTACAATAAATGTATATATGCAAATGTTTTTCAACTTGTAAAAGTGCATCTGTTTACAATAAATGTATATACAATTGTTTTTCATTGAATGTTACTTCATGAACAACGTTATGATTTAAAAAAAAGGTTGAGAACGTAATTTTTTGCATTCACCTAAAAAAGTTAGTAAATAAATAAATAAAAAAGCTAAATTAATAAATGGCAAATATCTCGAAATCTATGGGTCCCGCAGAAAAACTATAAGTATATTCGGAATCAGCAACTGAATATACATAAAAAAAAGTGTGTTTCGCAACCGATACAGAAATTTAGTTAATTTTTGTAAATATGTGGCGCGCAGTACACTCTTCAAAGTACTAAGTACACCCTTCAAAGTATTAAGTACAGCGTTAAGTACATATTTCAAAAAGGGGGGGCGCTTAGTGACGGCACAATATCCAACAGCCAATCACAACGCTTAAAAACGTCGCGTCTGTGCTGATTGTTACTACTCATGGTGCATTCACTCTGGTGATGTACGATATGATGAGTGGTGTACTTACTCTGGTGCTGTGCGGTGTGGTGGGTGATGCATTTACTCTGGTGCCTGCGGTGCGGTGCGTGTTGCACTTACTCTGGTACTGCGTGGTGTGATACATGGTGCACTCACTATGGTGCTGTGCGGTGTGGTGATTGGTGCACTCACTTTGGTGCTGTGCTTTGTGGTGCGTGGAGCACTCACTCTGGTGATGTGCTTTGTGGTGCGTGGAGGACTCACTCTGGTGCTGTGCTTTGTGGTGCGTGGTGCACTCACTCTGGTGCTCTGTGGTATCGAGCATGGTACAATCACTCTTGTGCTGTCTGGTGAAGTGTACGTACTCTGGTGTTGCGCGGTGTAGTGCATGGTAGACTCACTCTGGCGCTGTGCGGTATAGTGTATGGTGCACTCACTCTGGCGCTGTGCGGTTTGGTGTGGAAAATTCCAGCGCTCGGCAAACCCTACCCCTATGTCTTCTAAGTCTTGTTTTCTTTCTTGTAAATATTTGTATTAATATTCACAGCATAAAAATAAAAAATAAAAAGATTTCTATCATAAAGTTGCTCAAATTTTTCTGAAGTAATAGCTCGTCTCATATATTTAGGATATTTAATTACTTAGCAACATGTTCTTACTTGAAATCGTTTGGTCGTCTACAAAGATGAAGTTGTTCGTCTCCTACCGAACTTCTAAGACGAGACGGACTCACAATTCAAGCTAGGCGTCTTCATGATTTCACCACGCATGAAAGGATCATTCACTCACTAACACTACTGCTTTCTATATGTATTTAAGTCAGTTGCACAGTCACAGAACACAGTAATGAAAGATAATGAACTTTCTGGTTTTCATGTATTCCTGGAGCAATTAGAATTCAGTCAGCTCTTTTACATGTTCCCAAAAATAGATTTGGTTTTACGAAAGTCTCATTAGGGCAATAGGTTAAAAGAATTAAAAAGAATCTACTCTCTCTCTCTCTCTCTCACACACACACACACACACACACACACACACACACACACACACACACATCACATACACACACACACACACCACTGCACACACTTACTCACATCTATACACACACACAAACACACACACACACACATCTACCGACACAAATAAATGTCAAATTTAAGTAGAATGTTTTTATAGAATGTCATTTCCGAGAAGTTGTAAAAGATGAAATAATTGACGAAAGAAACAGCCACTGAATTAAAAGCTTCAAATGGATCTGCGATAATGTTTTTAAAATTTACAGGTTTCCTTCTTTCCGATGTTGAATTGAATAAAAAATAATTTCTTTTTGAGGTATTCGATTTATCTGCCAAACGAATTCCTCTGCGCAGATTCTATAGAATATAAAAGCAGAGCAGATTATAGGATTGCTTCTCATCAGCGTAATAGCGCAACTGAAGTCACTAATGATTGTGCGGAAAAAGGCGCAAAACTGATTGACGACCTGAAACAGATTCTCACAAAATCTGAAGTGCAGTAACAATTTCTTTTCTAGGCTGTTGAGAAACAAAATAATTTTCAAAAAACTTAAAAAAACAATTTCCGTTGACGATAATTTTTACTTTGATAACATGAAACGGGTTAAAGTCCAGATATTCCGACACCTTTCGAAAATAATTGGATGTTGCCAGATTTGTTTTTTGGGCTTGAAATCATAGACGTGGGCGACTTTTTTACTATAATTTCAAGAATTTAAAATATTTAAGTTTGGTTATATTTAGTAATGTTAATTTATTAATTAAAATAATTATTTTAATTAATCAGTTATTTTAATTAATTAAATAATGAAAGTAATTCGGAATTGTTTTTTTAATTAAGCTATTTTATTCAAATAAAGTTTGCGCTTTCTCGTACACGTTGGCTATTTTTTCCAATATTTATTTAGTTTCATGTTGTCTTATGTTTGATATGGATGTATTTGACATACAGTGCATAAATTCAAATAAAATTACATTATTAGCCTTTCTAATAATTAAAATATAATTAATATTGTAAATGCTAAAATTTTAACCACAAATGCAAGTTCTATTTCCTAGAATTAATTTGTAGTACTATAGAAAGTTTCTACAGTACTACAAATTAATTCTAGGAAATAGAACTTGCATTTGTGGTGAAAATTTTAGCATTTACAATATTAATTATATTTTTTTTCCGCTGTCCGAAAAAAAAGTGTTCACAATAATACTATTGAAGGCACATGGTCACAGGTAAAATATATTAATTTGTCTGTATTAGTACTTACTAGGTACTCATATTTAAGTTAGGTTAGATTAGGTTAAGTAACGTTAATTTACATCTTTATATTCCTTAAATTGAATTGCAATCAAAACTATTTCTTTCTTTCTTTCTTTCTATTATATATAATATATATATATATATATATATAATATAGTAATATATAATATATAATACTATATATATATAATATATTTATATATATATATATATATATATATATATATATATATATATATATATATATATATATTATTTGTTTGCCTTAAAAATAGTTTTCTTTCAAAAATTGTCGCCCAATTAAAATTTAAGAGCCTAATCTGGCAACATCCAATTTTTTCCTAAAGGTGTCGGGATATCTGAACCTTTACCCATGAACGTTTAATTTTATTAATTATTTTTTTATATGCTTAAAGATATATTTGTGCTATCCTTCAATCAAATTATAAAAGATTCATTCCTCTGAGTTACTTCCAATCTTTCTATTTTAATGTTTCTTACTGTGAAGCCACATTTGTGATCTGGGAGAAGATTTGAAAGATTAAGATGTTTGAACGTTTTTCTATTTACGATAGATTAGAAAATATTGCAAAGAAATTAAAGTAGTAGAACGATTATTACAGGGTTAAATGGATCCTCATATTCTAGTGCAATTTAAAAGAGAGTAGTAAACATCGACATTGGACCCGATGCTAGAAATGACGTTGTGGTGAGTTCGATCCCGCACACTATTTCTTTATTTGTCGTGAGTCCTCTAACAGTAGAATAAAACACAGGGGAGAAAAAAAGAAACCAAACAACCAAAACAAATAAGAATTTATTAAAACAATCGAACAACAACAAAAAATTCTTTCCTTCCTACAACACCCAATATTAATATAATTCGATACCGATACAGTCTGACACCGACACCGACAATAACCCAATACCGGTACCTATTTATAAAAAACAAGTCCAATACCGATACCGTCCGATACCGATACTCGAATAAATACAATTTCAGCAAATTGACGGAACTCTTAAATCTAAATAAATAAAATACCTTAATCCTAAAAAAATGTTAACCTTAATCCTAAAAAATGTTTCAAAACATCAAGAACACAACTGATTATAAAATATTTAATTTCTCTATTTTTACTACATATAATTGTCTGTTTGTTCTTTTTCAGGTTTAGTGTCTTTTCTATTTTTTTTCAACAGTTTTTTGATTTTCTTTTCAACTTGGATCAATTTTTATTAAATATTCTATTTATAAATTTTTCCTTTCAGGTCCTTCTTCATTAAATTCAGTTCTTTAATTTTCTTTTATATTTCAATTTATTTCAGGGTTTCAGTTTATTTCTTTTTATAGTCTTTCTGTATTTATAATTTTCCAATAATTTCTCTTCTATTATATATAATATTTACAATTTATTCGTTTGTGAGGTGAGCAGATCAGCCGTCATTTCAGGTCGACCCATATTTTTACTCCAGACTCAAGCCAAAGGCAGGAAAAAAAACTGAGAAGGAAAATAAACCTTCTAAACTTTATGAAAACTTAGAAATAAATATAATAAATATAAATATTTAGACAAAATCTCAATCAAATTAAAATTAAAACTATCATCATTAAATTTCTTTTAATTAATTAATTAATTAAATAACAAAATTCACATCTACTATTATCAAATTAACATTGCCTACATAAATAATAATAATAATAATAATAATAATAATAATAATAATAATAATAATAATAATAATAATAATAATAATAATAATAATAATAATAATAATAATAATAATAATAATAATAATGAAAAATAATAAATAATAAAATTAAATAATAAATACAAATAGCTAATACCTGGATTTTATCCAGCTTTTCTTCATTAAAGGGTTACTTCTCGCAACCCTTGCCTCTCTGCAATCCAGACGACCCTCCGATTGACAACAAAAACTGTTCAACAAAAGCAACAACATCAATTCCATTAGAAAAAAAAAACAACAAGCATATAGAAATAAAAAGCATAAATAAATATAATAATAATAAAGAAAATAACAATAATAATAAGCATAATAAGAATAAGCATAAGCATAATAATAATAAGCATAAATGAATAAAATAAAATAATATAATAATATCCTACCTCACTCCTGACAAACGACAAGTTTGTTCCTTCTCTCAGCCTTAACTATATTCCACAGTCTTCAAACACAGAACACCCAAAAGCCTTTGAACGGACGATGAACAAAACTAAAAAATCAAACAAAACGAACCTATAAAAATTTACTGAATTCATTCACTACTCACACATTACATAATAAAAATCAATAATAATAATAATCAGTAATAAAGGAATAAGCAAAAAAAGAAAAAAATAAATTATAACAATATAAAAAAATAGTATATATATTACCTTTCTCTCGTCAAACGTAAGAGCGTCTTTCTTCCAATGTGCACGACCGTCATACAGAATACAAAAAAAATTTAAACAAAAAATATACCCTCTGGTAGAAACCACTGTACGTCTGTACTCGGGTATATCATAAGAAAAGAAAAGAAACAAGAAGTCAACAAGTCAAAAAAACAAAACACTAACACCCAACACACACTCTCTTTGCATCCTAGTAGGAAATTCGGAGCTCCGCGCCGCGAGAGAAAAAGAAAGAAACAAGGCAAACCAAACCCGAAGAAAAATAAAGAAATGATAGTGACCAGTGATCTTATCAGTTGAGCTCGTCACCCCCCACTCTGATTCACACATCATACACTCCCTCGATCACTCATCTCACAATCCCTCATTCCTCAGCTATGCAATCATAATGAAAATAATAATATATAATAATATAAGCAATGAAGCAATAAACGCAATATGATACAAACATAAAAAAAACGCTCTTCACATACCTGGACATCCTTCGAATTCAAGGTGACCTGACTTACTATCTTTCATCATGGACTTATAGTTTAAACATACTTACTTACGGATCAGCGGATAAGATTACCACATCGTCACGCCTCGTCTGTCTTTCTAGCATTTCAACCACGGTATTTACATCGAGCTAGGTGGCCCGAGTCTGGGTTCGATTCATATATAATCGATGATGAGGAATCGATTACCGTGGTTTATAATGGAATCGGATCACTTTTAGTATGATTTTGTACCCCACCCCCCTCTTCTAGCACTTCTAGCATGGTATATCCTATTCCATGAAATATGCCCGAACTTGGTGTGAACTAGTATGTTTTGATGTATGAGGAATCGATTCCCGTAGTTTATAATGGAATCGGATCCCTTCGAGTATGATTTGTATCCCCTACCCCCCTTTTCTAGCACTTCTAAGCAACCTTTTATTCTTCACGCTACAGGGTCGACCAAAGTATGGATTAGTATGTAATGAAGGTTTGCAATGCGTTTCCGCTGGTTTTTAACCGGATCTGGGCAACCGTTGCGGGTTTTAGAACTCATCAACGCGCGTTTCGCGAGATTGGAGTACCCCTCGACCAAAATATATCATGACGGGTATCAAACAAGGGTCAAACCTCCCGAGAAAGCATTTCCCTCGTTTATTTCTCCAATCGGTGCAACATTATGCAATCGGCATTTTAGGCAATCAATTGTTTCATTTGACAATGTATATATATATATATATATAAAAGAGGGGAGACAGAAACAGAAAGACAGACACACAGGCTGACATGCAGATAGATAGACAGGCAGGTAGGCAGGCAGTCAGATACAAAGACAGACAAACAGACAGGCTGGCGGGCAGGCTGACAGGCAGGCAGGCAGGCAGAAAGACAGACAGACAGGCAGGTAGGCAGGCAGGCAGATAAACAGACAGGCAGACAGACATATAGATAGACAAGCAAGCAAGCAGGCAGGTAGGCAGGCATATAAACAGATGGACAGAAAATAGACAGAACGAGACAGACAGACAGACATGTAGACTGGCAGGCAGGCAGATAAACAGGTAAACAGATAAACAGACAAGCAGACAGAAAATCAGATAAACAGACAGACAGGCAGACAGATAGACAGACAGAGACAGGCAGACAGATTAATAAAAAAATTAAAAATAATCATTTTTTAAATTAGGAACTAAAAATATACAAAATCGAGTTAATGAAATGCTTGAACGATAAAAAATAAAGTCTTTTAAGCCCCAAATTTAAAAATTGAAAAATAAAGTTAAAATAAATTAATTTCAACTTTATTGATTGTGGGTTAGAAGACTTTTATATTTTACTGTCCAAAGAAAATATGTAGAAATTTATATAAAAAAAAGTACGAATTTTGGATAATTGACAAATTTTTGCTGTATTTATTATAAATATTAATAAGTAAATTAATAAAAGAATATAATTAAATTTTAATAATGTGTTAATTTCTAATAATCGCTTTTACTTAATTAATTAATTAAATAACTGCTTAAAATAAATTGTATTTAAAATTACTAAATACACACACCTCACGCACCGTAAATTTAAAGGATTTTAAAAGTAATCTGTTGAAACATCCTACTAACAAAATATCCTACTTTACGAAACCAAGAAGCAAAATCTACTAATTCAATATTCGGATATTCTGCAGGGTCGAATATCCGGATATTTATAAATATTTTAAAAAAATTCGCAGTGCAGATTGGTTCTGGGTACGACTGTTCGTTTGGTAAAGTTAGAGTCTGAGTTAAATTAAAGTCTTAGTTTTAAAAATTTTAAATATCTATTTTAAATTAGTAAGGTTGGAAGATATATATATATATATATATATATATATATATATAAGTATAGCATAAAGTTATATATATATATATATATATATATATATATATATATATATATATATATATATATATATATATATATATATATATATATATATATAATTGAGTAAAGCATGGCTTACCTGGAACTCGTACTCTATCAGCAAATAGTTCAGACCTACATCCACCTAAATTTGCTGATAGAGTACGAGTCACCTAGAACTAGTACTCTGTCAGCAAATGGTTTATATCTGCATCTACCGAAATTTGCTGATAGAGTATGACTTCCAGGTAACTCTTACTCTATCAGCAAATTTCGGACGATGTAGATATGAGCCATTTGCTGATAAAGTACGAGTTCCAGGTACTAGTATTCTATCAACAAATAGTTTGAGAAGATTTCTAACTATGCTCCGAGAATAATTGAACCTCCACTATGGTTATTTGAGGCTCCCTGAGGCAATTGCATAATTCTCCATATTTGTTTCTCGCACTATATAATACTTACTATCCAATAAGGACTAGCAATTTTTTCCTAATCTGGCCAAAGGAATAAGAAATAAAAATGTGGATGTTTCTTCCTTTAAATGTTTATTCAAATATTAAGCTCTAAATGGATGAAAAGTTAAACAAAAATTATATATATATATATATATATATATATATATATATATATATATATATATATATATAGTATATATATATATATATATATATATATGTATGAAAGTATGCACGAAAACGCGAGCGTTTCACGATAAATGCGAAACGGTTAAACACCCAAATTCCAACTGAACGAAGTATACTTG